>BHFT01003448.1:0-56482 GCA_004320025.1 Laticauda laticaudata
AGATAACAACGGATGGAACATTTTTCTCATCCGCTGTGTCCTTTTTACATATGTTTTGCATCTGTCAGCCAGTGTGACAGGGCCTTTAAGAGGCATTATTGTATGCAGATAATCTCTATGGAAAAATGCAATAGTTCAGAGTGCAATCAATCAAATGATAAATTGAGTGTTACATCGATTATGCTAGCTATGCCAAGAAATATATACATTTGATGGTCATAATGACAGTTCAGTTGTGCAAGACAAAAAGTGAAATATACATCTATATGTAAAAAATTGGCAATGATCTGCAGTTTGATCTAGCATTAAATTCTGTAAAACTATCCATGTTTTCCAAATTGGAAGGTTGATTTTAAATGGAAAGGTCATTATCATTATTAAGTTTTATAAGACAATGAATGCAGGTGCAGGTATCTATTTAATATCTGAGACATCATGAATGTCATTGTTAACACACTTTGCCGTGTGCTAATAACTCTTTAAGGGTACCCTTGACTTAAGCAATGTTGGAAATATTATATTACTTGAACTGCTGGTAGCATTTAAGTGTACTTCTTTAATAGCTACGTAAAAGGGAATGACTTCTTTTTATACAACTTTGGTTCCATGGAGGCAGCACTACAAGTTTGGACTAAATGTTTTTTCTCTTTTACTTCTAGTTTGCAAAAACAGTCATACTTCAGCTCAGTTAGTTCTTACATTTAGTGGTTATTTAAGTTTTATCCTGGTAAATTGTCCTTCCTACAAAATTTTATTCTGGTAAATTGTCTTTCTTACAAAATATCTGTGTCTCGGAAGGCAATAAAATGAAGGCTTCAGTAATCAAACTAAGTGACATTTCCATGGAGGAAATGGTGTGACTTGTCTTTAAAATATGCATTTATTCATGCCCCCCTAAAACTTTTGTAATTTTTGCATTCTATGATTTTCTAATTCCAATCCAGTGATAACTTGTTTTTTTTCTATTATATATTTAAATTAAAAATAAGGATATGTAGTTTCTATTAATGAGTTTTGTAGGGGTCTTTTAGTATTATGTCCCTAGGCGACTTCCTTACTCAGCATGAAGTCTTCAGAAGAGGTGCTTGTACACCTGATTAATTCGTAAATGGTGTTGAGGGCTGCATATTCGCACAATCCTTGTTAAATCATGGAAGTCTGCTATTTCTCTGTAGGATGCATTGCAAATTGTGATGCCACCTTCTGTACCTAATCAAACTATTCTGAATCATCCCCAAATTTCCTAAGTATTCTCATTGATGTGACATCCTTCTCAAGGACTAGAAGGTCAAAGTGCATCACTAACATTTATAACAATTTTGAAGAGACAATAACTTCCTCCTGTTAAAAGCACTGTCATATATCAATGAAGCACTGCATTTAATGAGAGTCCAGGAATCAGAGGGATATAAATATCAGTGTTTTAGCAAATGCTAACATGACATGTAAAAAATAATTTATCAAATAGGTATCCGAAAGCAGCACAGACTTTTTTCTGAAATAAAACAATTTAATTACTTAACATTGCATTTCATTGTCTTTAATTGTGTTTATCTGACATGAATTCTGTGAATATTCAAGACTCTGCAAGAAAATGCATTTCATCTATTTCTTCTCTTTCCAACAGCACATCTACAAAACACAAAATCAGGTGCAAGTGATAGAAGCACCACACCTTAAAGTCACATCAAGAGGCAACACAAGTTTAATTTAACATGGGCCTTTATTGATAATTTTTAACCCAGAGGCATTCAATAAACCTAAAATTTGTTTGACTAGAACCACTTAAATTATAAAAATAAAAATAAATCTAATGTGCTATAAACTATAAAAAGGCTTACATTTTAGTTCGCTGAAGTAGTTTCTTAATAGAAGCCATAAATCATTGATAAAACCTGAAAACTCAGAGATCCATATAAGATTAGCCTTCAGTAGCTTTGTGCCTTTCACTATGTTACTCACCCACTTGCTTAGCTCTCCACAAATATGGAGAACAGCAAAACTCTGGTTGGAATTATGGAAGCTATATGTTAATGTAACTGAAGTATCACTAGCTATTAAAGATGCGGTAGATTGTGCTGCACACACTTGAAGAGAATTTGGCATGCATTTAATATTCCACTGTCTGCTGTTAGAGTATGTATGAAGAAAATTTTCTGACACTAATTTTTTGTGTTTTGAAAGAGTCAGGCAATCACTTTGACATCACAATTTATGTTATGAAAAATGCACAGAACTATATTTTGGCAATATAATTGGTCACTTGGATAGTTTGAAATAAATTGACCGAGCAATGATTCAACTTGAGGTGCAACCAATTGGGAATTAATTATATCATTAGCAAATTTTGGAATATGGATTGTACTTTTGAACTTGCCAGGTCAGCAATCTAGTCTTTGGTTGCTTTATCCAAGGAACAAAAAGTCTCCAAGAGAGACCTTCCAAAACTGTTCAATGTGATGGTCTTATAGTTTACCATTTTTATTTTCATGTGATTCTCAGGACAAGTTCCTGCAATTTTCTTGCCAAAGTTTTTCAGAAGTGACTTGCCATTGCCTCCTTCCTAGGCTAGAGAAAAAGTGACTGGTTCATGGTTGCCCAGCTGGCTTCATGCCTAAAGTAGAAATAGAACTCACAGTCTCCTGTTTTTTAGTCTAGTGACTTAACCGCTATACAAACTGGCTCTCAAATCTTAATTTTGACTTTGGAAATCTACAGACATATAGTCTAATTTAAAAATGACAAAACAAATATTTTATCCTTATAGATGCAGGCTCCTATGTTGGCTTCCAGTTTTATGAACATAGATTTTTTTGTATTTGGCATGTGGGAATAAAGAGGCAGAGGTGAGAGTGAAAGGCTAACAAATTTATTGTAACATTGTAAGGTAGCCGCAGCTTGCCGCTAGCTAACAGGCAGCCGACTGACAGAGAACAGCTGATTATGTTTGACAGCTCCTTTTATACTTATCTGTCAAATGGAATCAGCCAATCAGAAGATATTCCGGCTCCCGTACAAACAGCGGACTGGAGTGAAGACTTTAGCAGAACGCTGCACTTCTTCCCCCTGGTTAGGAGCATGCATAGTTCTCCAGATAGGTGGGGCATCACCTGATTCACCCAGATCTCCTCAGTCCAGCCAGAGCAGTCGGAGGGAGACGACCTGCTGCAGGGATTGAGGTCTCCACTGGGGGCGATGCCAGAACTTCACCTGGGATTGTGCCAGGAGCTGGCGGGAAGTCTTCTAAAGAAAGGCCTTCCTTGAGACACTGCTGGTTGGGATTCAGCTCTGGTTCTTTCACATTGGCCACTGGGAAGTCCACTTCATTTACTTCGGCCTCGGCTTCTTCCAGGGGCAAACCTGAAGGGGCACTCCAATGACTTCTCAGTTGGTCAACATGCCATCGCCAAACTCTCTCATCGGCCAATCTTATTCTGTAAGATTTTGGCCTGGTAAGCCCCTCTATCCACCCCAGTAACCATAGGGGTTTCTCATATAATTCCGGGCATAGACCGGGTCATTTAGGTTCTGACCCGGGTCATTTAGGTTCTGATCTCCAGGTGTACACCAGGTTGTTTAGTCTCTGACAATCCAGGCATATACCAGGTTGTTTAGGTTCTGACCCCAATCCTGAATCTAACAGGGTTGTTGGGGCATAGGCTGAGTGCAGATGGTCAAGAGTGGTCCTTAGCCGCCTGTCCATTAGTAGTTCTGCAGGTGATAGATTAATTGCAGAACTGGGGGTAGAATGTTGAGTGAGGAGGTATAGGGCAACCTGGGAAGGCCAGTCCCCTTTGATAATCCTTCCTTCTCCCATTTTGTGAAATCTAGAGATTCTAGCACTCCCTTGGCAATAAGCTTGTCCAGCTGACCATCCACTTTGGGGCAGGGCTAAAGGTATTCTGTGCAGTTTGAGCCTGATTGGAGCTACCTGGGGATCCAAATTAGGTGAGATGGATGTGCCTTTATAACAACCAAGTTTGTCATCAAAAACCTCAGCAAAGTCAAAAAGTAATTGATCTAAGTCTTATGTGATAACTGAATTAGTGCCAGTCACTTGTAAGCTCAGAGAGGCAAACCAATCAAGTCCAAACTTGGTAAGCACCCATCCACTATAACAAGAAGGAGTTGTCCTTTGAATTGTTGAAATTGGATATGAAACTTGCCTTTTCTGATGACTGGAATGGCTTGATCTTGGTAGTCTCGTAGTGACAGCTTGCAAGGTGTAAATTGTTTTTTGGAGATGTCAGGAACCAGGTGTCTCAGGGTGTTCCAGGACAGGATAGAAAGGGAAGAGCCAGTATCCACCACCATCTTGCAGGGTTTGCCTTCCAAAAGAACATCAACTTTAATTTTGTTAATGTAACTATAACAAGTTTGCTTAGTTAGTGCTTCAGCTCTTGGACATGCTTTATTTATGGTAAAGCAGTCCTCTTTTGGTTTAAAGTTTTTTGGCTGTGGCTAGTATGGAGCTGGTTGGCTCATATTCTTCCCAGCTAGCAGATTTCCACTAGGTGACCCTTTCTCAGGCACTTGAGGCAGAAGATGTTTCTGAAGTGGCAGGTTGCTTTTGCATGGTTGCCTCTACAGCTCAGGCAGATGATCTGTGGTGCAGTGAATCTCTTTTCGACTATGTTGTTTCTTCTTTGGGCTGGCTGGGGAACCTTTCTTCTTCCTCATCATAGAATTCTGTGTTCAGCTTCTTCGTAGTGAATGGCTGCATTGGTTCTTCCGTTCGGGTAGCTGCTGGAGCCTTGAATTTCTGCTGTGGAAAGCATTGACATTTCCGTGGCTTGTACCTCTTCAATGGCTGCTTTTAGATTAAGGTCAGCTTTGGCTAGGAGACACCTCTGTAAATGGAGGTTTCTAACATCACAGACCAGCTGATTTAAAAGCATGTTGTCCAGGTCCTGGAAACCACAGTGAAGGGCAGCTAATCTGAGGGCAACCACATACTCATTTATGATTTATCCCTCAGCCTGGGTTTTTGTTCTGAAGGTGTGCCAGTGAGCTAAGCTTTGGTGCGTAGTGGCTACTCAGGACTTCTTGCAGCTCATCCCATGTCATGGCTTTGACAGTTTGTGGGGCTAACAGGTTCCTCAATTTACAGCTGGTTGAATTTACAATAAATGCCCCAAAAGGTACTTACCACCAGCTGCTAAAGTTCTGCCAGCCACATGACCACATTTTCAGCTCTCACCAACCAGCTTGCACTTGCCACTGTTTGCAACATACTACGGTCATATGAATGCAATTTACCACATTTTTTTCTGAAAACCAGCATTTTCTTCCAGTTTTGGGGAAACAAACACATAGCAAACAATGGTTTAACTTAATCACTGCAAAAAACATTTGTGAAATCAGATCAGTCACGTGATGAGCTGCTTTATGAGAATCTCAAGTCTGTTAATGGGAAGACTCCATTACGGTCATAAGTTAAGGAATACCTATAATACTTAGTTCTGGCTTCATCTCCAAAAATATACTTTCTTTCCTTCTTTCCTTCCTTCCTTCCTTCCTTCCTTCTTTCCTTCCTTCCTTCCTTCTTTCCTCCCTTCCTCCCTCCCTCCCTTCCTCTTATGAGTTGAAGCTTGCAGAAAATATTGTATTCTGATTAACTTATACATAAAAGTTCTGAACCAGATCCATAACCTAAGCCTTAATTTTATAACAATATAAAACTACAATAAAGTAATATGTGACTGCATACACTAAACATAATCCTTTAACTCTTAGGTTCATTGCAAATGATTCAGTTCAATTTATTATTGAATAAAACATATTGAGCAAGTATTGTAACTGAACAGAAAACACAAAAATAAACAGAAGTTGCTGTGGTAGGCATTCATTTTCTGTCAAAATCCTTTTTCCTTCAAAACTAAGTCACCTGTTCCTTGTTGAACAATGTGTGAACAGAGAAAAAAATAATGCTGAAATAGTTAACAAAAAAAATCAATTTGTGGGAGAGCAGATGAAAACGTAAACCAAACTGAGACATTTTTTCCATGTCTTTGGTCTTCTGTTTTCTTTTTTCATTTGTTAAATCATAAATAGTTACAAAAAGAGCTGTAGTTCAGAGAGACTTTGTTTCTAACATAAACAAGGTATGAGGCTTACTACTGAATGTCAGCCAAAAAGAGTGATACATACATATAAAAGAAGTGTCAGGCTTTCACTGAGAAATTATAGTTTGTCAGAGACAAATATAAAAAATAAGTTGAGCTCTGAATATGTACTTAGCGGAATAATGATCCATTCTAAACTTTTAGAGAGACTATCCAATTTTTATGCAATTAACCCAATTAACCTTATACAAAACCACAGAAACAGAATAGTAATTTGGTTTATTATTAGTCTTCAAGAAACTTGCTCATGCTAGTTGAAAAATGTTAAGACTCCTAAAAAATTAACTTTAACTTTTAATTTTAACTTTAACTTTTAATTTTAACTTTAACTTTTAATTTTAACTTTGTTTATTGGACCAGATTAGCTAAATTCACTTTATCAATCAATGATGGTGATTCTAATTGATACTTTAATAAAAGAAACATAGTTATAGAAAGTCACCTATTCCAGTCCCCAATTTTATAGAAAAATTGAAATTCACTCTACACTTTCGCTGTCTTTTGTCTCTGCTTGTTTGAAGCAATTATTCCCAAGTTATTTTAATTGAATCAGCATCAATACTATATATGAAAAAAAAAATCTAAATCTTTTCTGCTGATTGATTTGGCACTGAATGATATTTATTGAATCCAGTGGTGACAGATAGAGGTTAGCAATAAACACCATTCCAAAATTTCAGAACCTGAAGAGGTCAGTGTAGCAACAGCAACAAGAAACGAAAGAGTTGCAATAAATTACCAGCAGCTGCAATGTGTATTTTTAAAACACAGTTTCTAACATTTATTATGCCAGTTATTTTTTTAATCACAAATGATTGCAAACTGTTTGGTTTTCATCAAGTCTTCATGCATTGATACAAACCATTCATTTTAAGCATTTCACATGTTTTCCTTTTTGCCTGAATTTATTTTTACAAACACAAAAAAATACATAGTGATCCAAGAACCCTACTTTAATTATTTAACCATGGCTGTTAGGCATGAACAAGCTAGATAATTTTAGACCTCAGCTGACATGTTATGAGTATAAAACTCTTCCACTAAAATAAAAGAGTGTCAAAACTGCTTAACTTTGAGTAAATAGTCAAAAAATCCTTTTTTCATTAAAGCTGTTGTTTGTTTTCTATGCCTCATATTATGACCTTACATAAACTCAATACAGGGACAGTGCATAGTATATGTGCCACACATAGCATGGGTTTTCAATCCATTTTAATGACTTATATGGCTGTACAAAGTAAGATGTGACATGTACGTGTGTGTGTGTGTAAAATTCATATTTACATATCTGTATACATTTATATTCTCATACCTGCATCTATATATTTATATGCATATGCAAACACAATCATGTGATTGACTACATGTATAGCTGTAAACATGAATGGTGCCTATCAGATTCTACCTTTAATCTATAAAACCAGAGAAATACAATAGACACAGCAAACCAAAGTTACCAGCCAGGAGCTTTCTTTGCTATTTTGACCTGTCAATGACCTTTAAAAGATGACATTGAAAGATTATCCTTTCCCAGGGTGAGAAATAATTTGCTTCAATAGCTCTTCTGCCCCAGACATGTCTAAAATGCAGAGAGTAAACATATAGACTTAGTTTACATTGGCTGAGGCTCTAAGCAACACCATTCAAGTCATTTAGAACATCTTGGTTGTCAAAATGGAAAAAGTTGTCAGCAGTACCTCAATTACACGAATGTGCTGAAATACATCTATTCAAGCACTGGCCTGAAATGCAACTTGTGTTTGATAATGTAAGCAAGAAAGATGGCTGGCATAGTGAAAAAAATCTATTGGGTTGGATGCAGACTTGATAAAATATGTATTATCAAGTTACATTGAGATACAAGCACTCATAATTATTATATCCACAGTTTTCTCTTTGCTGGAGGGAGGGGGGAGGGGAGAGGCAGAATAAAGATAAATGGTTTAAATTGTTTGACTGAATTTTTGGAGATTTCTGCCTGCAGTGTTTTACATTTTAGTGTAAGAAAATTTTTGCAGATGTAATGGAATGTAGCAAAAATGTCTCATTCATTCCAGAGAACAGATATTTGTCTTGGTGAAGAGAGTCACATGTACCCTTTCTGAAGTGAGACTGTACTTTCTGGATATGTAATTATAGTTTGTATAAATATCAAATTTACCTTTACATATAGTAGGATAGTAAAATACCAGTTGCACTTTTTTATTCTGCTAGAAATTTGTTTCACTTTCCATGCAACTAACATCTGTGTTTGACATTTGAATAGGGTACACACTATGTGAATAATCTTGGTTTGTCATTGAATGCTTTTCATCATGTCCATTTTACATTGCATTTCATGTTGATTTGTAATCTGTAGGACTTGTCTTCAAGATACTGAATATAATCAAGGAGTAGATTGGCATGGCATCAGTAATTTCCAGATTTAAAACTTCTGTAATGCATTGATGACAAAGTCACTAACTTCACAATCATTCAAATTGCTCAGATTATTTTTGAAGTGTCAACACAAATTAGCTGTCTTGACACTAAGGGAAGAGCAAAGTAAAGTCTTCTTCAAGGTCCTCATAAGGAAGTATCCATGTAGTTTTCTTGGTCAGCATATAGAAGTGGTTTGTCATTGTTTCTTTCAAATTCATGTCTCTTATCATTTCTCGTTGGTTTCCCATTCAAGTACTAACTAAGTCTGATTTTGCTTAACATTTTCAAGACCATCTAAGATCAACTACATGCTACCATTTTCTGAGATTGATGAAGGAGCAGATATCATTATTTTAATGGCTACATACATATATTGTTGGATGTGGTATGATTAATCCCCATGAATTCTAAAGATGTGGCAGAGTATAGGTGAGTTAATAAATTATATATCTACATACACATCACATATTAATAACAGATTTAACAGCAGATGAGAAGAAAATAATAAAAAACCCTGTGAAAAATTACACATCTGTAATTAATGTTAACTTATACTGGTTTATTGGTACCTATAGTCAATTTTATCAAGAACTGACTGCCTTATCTTTTTACAGTTATCAATATAAAAAACCAAATTGGAACAAATCATTGCCATTGCCACCATTGAACATATGCTTGAGCCTTCTTGCATAAATACACTTAACTTTGCATTTACCAATATTTGAAAATTAAATTGTCAGAAGCCACGGAAACAACTCAGTATTAACATCAAAGATGCAGTGCAATATTGATGCCATTGCTTTCTTTGGGTCAGTATCTTTTGGCCAGCCCTGGGATTAGTCTCTGTCATTTATAGGTGAATTCTTATTTCAGGATTTATTTTGATTCCCAGTATTTCTTTCAAATGGATCTTACAGAACTGCCATCTCTGGGAACTGAAATGCATCACTATGCTGATGCTAAACTCAGTGATTGAAATTGAGAAATTGGCTTCTTATTGACTGAAAACTATGATCCCCTGCTGGGTGACCTATTGTCAGTGTATATTTGATGTGTTAAGGGCCTATTATGAAGGCTCAAGTCTCTTAGAGTAATTTAAGTTATTAACGTTACACAGTAGTATCTAATCCCTTTTTTCTGATGAAGGTATTTTTGAAAAATGATTGAAACTCTGTCCAAGATAAACTAGTGTTCAGCCTACTCTATGTTCTGGCAACAATGCCTCTCTGATTATCTGATTTTCTGATCATTCATTCATTTCTCCTAAGTCTTCAACAGCAGACAGAGTTGTCATCAGTGTGGAAGTTAAGCTCATTAGAATCTAAATGCATGGCTGGGTTGTTAAAAATGGCTCTCTTCATATTTTCCCCTATTCAGTATCTTTACCCACTACCACTGCATCAGTTCCTTTACTTCATGCCAAATTACCTGTATTGTGAAGATTGGTAATAATCCACTCACCAAGTGTATGTTGAATATTTGAATACCATTCAATAATTGTTGAATGTCAGGCAAGAGGAATAGAGAAAAAACAAGACAAATCCATGCAGTACTAACTGCTGACATTGAGTGGTTTTGACCCATTTTGTGCAGACACTGTCAGCACTAATCTGAATTCCATTTATTTCCACAATACATTTGCAAGAGAGGAGGAGGAGGAGGAGGAGGAGGAGGAGGGTAGCAGTCAGCTTAAGAAGTAGCTTAGCAATGGAGGTATGGAAGTAACTTTAGAAGAGACTTTTCCTAGTTGTTTGGACTTTAAAGACAAAGGGGGGGGGGAGAGAAAGATGTGCTGTACTTTCAGAAATGCAAGATTGTGTTACTGCAACCTTACAGTAAAGGTAGTGGTAATTCATGATTGGTGCTTCTTATATGGATACCTCTAAAGTCACTTGTATGAGATAAACAATTCCATCACGCATTCATCCATGCCTCCGTGCTTCCATCCATCCATCCATCCATCCATATGCTTGGTGAACAAATAATTATGAAAATACCTTCTACAATTCCCACCCTCCACCATTCATATTCCAAATTGATGCAAAAATAACTTTCTTTCATTTTCCTCCCTTCCCCTTTGTCCCAAGAAATATTTATAACTATAAGGAGGGAGTTCTAACCTTACTTTAATTAAAAGAGCCCTCTCTCGGAATACACCTTGCAATATGTTCTTTGAGCTTGGCTTTCATTTTGTGGGCATTTTTGTTATTTTCCTTCTGTTCTGATATTTGGTCATAATAAAGATTTATATATCTTATTTTCTTTCGTAATATCAGGAAGCCCAGGCAAAGAGGAACATGGCAAAACAATGGACAGATATACAGAAAACAAAAACAGAAACACTTGCCATCACCATGCAATAATAAGGTAAATTCATAAACATTCAAAAATAAGTTTGAAAACATTTCTAACCCTGAGAATGAGAGACACAAAGGGAAGCCTCTTCTGGGGTTGAGAAAACTTTCTGGGAAATTGGAAGACAGATTTGGGTGATTGTATGGCATGTAATACAACATATTAATTGGAATCAGAAAATAAAAGCCAGCAGCTAGCATATAGGAGGAGCATGGAACTTTACACTGGGAAGAGAGATTTGGCACTTTGCTCAGTTCTATTCAGAACTAAGTTCTATTAATCAATTCTATTCAGGCTGACAAATCTGTACATGGAAAATCAAAATTATTGAGTCGTTGAGCCCTCTATAGTTGAGATTGCTTTTTTTCAGATTTTTTTTCCAGCCTACATAAAACCAGGCAGAGCTTTGATCACATCATCACAGCTGCCCTCTTGATTCTTCCTACCACATCATATGGACAGAAGGAGGATAAGACCATCCAGAGACCTTGAAGAATTGCTCCCTAGACAATTTAGACTGTTTTTATTGTGACGATGCAGCAATAGAACCTGCAAGTTTGAATAATTTTTCCCCTCCCTCACTTTGTGTGACGTAGGAAGGTGTTTGTCTGAGATATTTTTTCAAGGCATTTTCTTTGTGCAGGTTCAAACTCCATTTATGTCACCATCACTCTCCTGTCCTTCAAAATTGTCTCTTACACTCTGTATAGCTGTGATGGTGAACCTATGGCATACATGCTGGAAGTGGCACACAGAGCCATCTCTCCAGGCATGCCAGCCATTGCCCATTGCTCTTCGTACACGTGGGAGTGCTGGAAACCAAAAGAGCAGCTCCCTAGCATGCATATGCACGCCAGGAAGCTGAGCTTCCTGTTTCTGGTGCATGCATGCATACCAATTAGCTGGTCTTCATGCATGCATGCATGCCAGAAACAGGAAGCTCAGCTGCTCTTCCAGTTTCCGGTGCTCTGCCATGTGTGTGCATATGCTCCCATTTTGGCACTTGGCGCCAAAAACGTTCATCAAAACTACTCTATAGTTGTGAATTGTTTAGTCCTGCTATCATGCATGCAACTTAAATATGGACTTCCCTGAGATAAGGAGGGAACAAGGTAGAAAGAAGGAAACTGGATCCAGCCTGTGCCTATCATGGCTTCTAGACATTGATTAGAGGAATCCCACTTTTTCCCAATTTCTTATAGCAAGAGACAATGAAGAGTCCAGAATATATTTCAGAAAATTCATCTGATTTACATTTCAATGCAGATTACACTTCTGCACTGTACTTAACCTGTGGTCCAGAGGTCTATTGCGAATGAGCTTTAATAGAGTGAAAATGTCAGAATATAATTTTTTCACTGTCTCGTAAAGCCGCGTGTAATGCAATGCAATGAATGTGTGCATTGCTGTGTTAAATTGTTAGAAATAGCAGAATTTTTAAACTCCAGCACAGAGCTGTACAAATTTTTGGAGGGTTTTCTTTTTTCCAGTTCACAAAAGTTTCCAATGTGGATGGAAGCTTTTAGTCTACATAAAGGAAAAATTGAAAACTTGCATCAGGTCACAATGATCTGATCAGGGACAATATTTTCCAGCAAATATAAGAATTAGTTGGCAATAAAATTTAGTCCATATGGCCTGCCTACCTTTGCTAATGACATTTTGCATGTAAGGGGGAATAAAATCACAACATTACCATTAGTTGTAAAATAAACCATCAGATTTGGAAGATTCCACCAGTTGAGACACTTGGATCTTGTGATAGCTTGGTGACAAATTCTATTCTAAGTGTCAAAACCAACTTTATTCTATGATGCAAGTAGTTTAGAATTGTCTCCTTTTAATATTCTAATCGTGAGGTGTAAAGTGAAATGGTTGCACAGTGTAATAGTTGGAAGAAAGTCGCGTGTCAATGAGACAGGAGAGGTGACAGACACAGAATGAGTCCCTGAGGTGCTCTCCAAGTGCATTGGTTAAAGTTTCCCTTGAGGATTTTTTTTTTCTCATTAGTAGTGAGACACAGTTGGCTAATTCAGTAGCATAGGGTTACTGTTAGTCAGAGGACCAAAATATGTTTCTTTTCATACTTTACATCCTTTATTTGTATATGCTGACTTCTGATTAAAAATTATAAGACTTAGTTCATAGAGTTGCTTGCAATCTGAAATATAAGGTGGCTGGCAAAAAGGCAATGCATCTGACAACATGATGAGAAAAAATGAAATGCAAAGAAAAAGGGGAAAAATACAAAAGTTTGTATTGTTTGGTAGAGTCTCATTAACCATCTTACAGTGCTGATTTCATAAATTACCACTACAAAACTGACATACCATAATGGAGATCGGTGCCATCAAAACTGAAAAATGCTCAGCAGTTCTTTGTTTTGCTTGTTTAAAACTGTACTAAAACTGAAATATATTTATATATACATACTGAATTAATGTGAGTTGTCTATGGGGTGAGGAAGGAACTAAGAACTTTGATAGTTAATTTTATATGTATTTAAACATATGTAGAAATGTTAACTGGAAAAAGTTATTCTCATTTTCCCCCTATGCAATTATAAAAGGTACATGATTCAATACAATCAAAGCAAATTGTACTCCTACTCAACACCCAAAGGGGTAATGGGGTTAGATGTTGTCTCTCTTATTACCCACCAGGTCAGGAAGGAAGGAAAGAGTCATCCCCAGTGGTCATTTACATTCTCATTGTTACCTTACAGAAACAGCGAATAAATGAACGGAAACAGAAAAATGAAGCAGGCAAAGCTAACAGATTATTATGTATTTTATCAGCATGCATAGGAAATGTGTAGCATGTGCTATTACGTACATCCAGGAAGAAAAATCTGCTTTTTAAAATCTCAATTTCTTTTTTTTCCTTCAAAATATAGTTACTTGAGCTATAGTTTCAAAAAAGATCCATGGTATTCAAACAAATATGGTTCAAAAGCTTGGAATCAATCTGGACACTATAATAAAATGGAATCCAAACATTTTGTGCAGCAGCTGATACAAGTTTACCTGCTGAAAATTTCTACCAGTTGTGGACTGTCCTTCATGTCTAGACACAGCACTTTATTTAGCTATACTTTGTCATTGACTTATCAGCCTTCTACTGTTCTACTGTTAAGAAATAATATCTCCTTACTCATCAGAGATACCATGGAAGGTGAACAGAAATGTCCAAATGCCATCTTATTTGGTCTCAAAGACACCAAGGAATCAGACGACATCACCAAAGTTCATGATATCATAAGCAACTCAAATACAACAAACATCTCTCCTGAAGATATCATTGAAATACAGAGATGGCCTGGGTGCTAAAATACAATGACAGCTCTGTGGCCCCCATGAATTTTGTAGAGTTGTATGCAAAATGAAAAACGCATATTCCATTCATACAATAAATGTCCATTGCAAAAACCATCCCAATCAACACAAAAACTTTTGCTCAAGACAGACTTATCCATAGTGGCAAAGAATCTGCTGCTTCGGTGAACTCCACGCAGAACCAAAAACGTTTAGAAATGGAGAAAAGGAACTATACATTGACTACAGAGCTGATTGCATCAAAGCAATCACAACAACCCACAACTCCAGCACCAAACCCCACCCATCCTAATTCCAACATCAAAAAACTTCAAACCCCTAGGCACTCGCCAAACGCCCCTAACTACCTCTATTCCACACCACAACTGGCCTTAAATTGCAAGCTTACTCATGCAGAAGCTTATAAATAAATACTGAATTTCTCCTCTTACTAATATATGGTAAATTTTGCATTATATTTGTCTGTGAAACATGGATGAATGCAATTCTCCCTGAACTCCATTAACCACAGTAAGAGACTATGCAGTTTACTGATCAGATCGTGAAATCCGTATGAGGAGGTGTTGCTATATTCTTAAAAAAGTCCTCTTACTCTAAAAAACATCCAAGTTATCCAAGGAGCTTGCTATTCCTGAGACCATCATACTGTGAACTGTCCTAATATCACATTCAGTTTCTTGCTCTTGTTACAGAACCCCTGATTATGAATCGAAAATGCAAACAAGCTAAATACACGATAACATGGGCAACATCCTGCCACACGCTTTTATCTTTCTTGTTGACTTCATTCTACCTCATATTGAACTGGACCCTTAATAAATGTACAACTGAACCCAGACATGCCAACCTTACTACAAATGCAGTAACAAATCTGGGACTAGAACAACTAGTAACCAACAACTAGACTTAAACAACTGCCTTGATTCATCTTGCTGCATAGTCTTGAATTCAATTTATCGGAATACAATTGAAGACCTTTTTCCACAGTGAACCACAACATGATTGACTTTTAAGTCAACATACATCCACGCAAAAATGCATCCACAACAATACAGCAATTATAACTTCAAAAAAGGCAAATTGATCTTATGACCATGATCTCTCATACTCTTGATTGGCAATTTCTATTCACTGGATGCAACACTGTGGAAGAATTAAACAACATATTTTTACTTGAAGTAAACAGAGTCATCAAACTATTGTACATAAAACTCCAAGACCAGAAAAACAAATTACCCATAACTATTAGGAAGTTTCAATCCAAAAAGAAATCACTTTGGCGGAACAAAAATCTGGTCATGTTGCCAACTTCAAAAGCCAAGACATAATCTTATGCCAACCAGATAAAAACTGAATGCACCAATTATCACATTAAACAAGAGGAAAACCTTCAAACACGGCACTTCTTCCGGCGCTTCTACAAATTTTGTTAAACAACAAACTCAAGACTCAAGGTTCTCCCCACCTGAAGGATCTAATGGTAAAAGACTGACAACGATGACACTATTAAACTAAACATCTTCAACAATTCTTATGGCTCAGTATTTGTAACAGGCAATGGATCATGCCCAGTACTGCTTCTGATCGAACGACAGACAACTACAATGATTTAATACAATATTGATCTTTAGCAGAAGCATTGTTGAAAGCACCAGCACATCTTAAACACATCTCTATCTATTGGACCAAGACGGATATGTGCCTATTCTTAAAAAGCTATACACTGCCATAGCTGAACCTCCTCAGCCATAATCTTGAAAATCTTCAGACCAGCTCCTTGCCAAACCTATGATCTGCAAGCCATGGTCATCCCTCTTCAAAAAGGGAGATCCCAGGCTAGTTGAAAATTCAGACGCAATCTCCTTTATGCTGCGTCACCTGTAAAAGTCCATGGAATCAATTAATTAAACAATCCATGATCCTCACTTAAGAGACAAGAACTACTCTCTAATCAATACATTTGGTTTCAGAAAAAAGCTATCCTGTATATCTGACTCTTACAGCTGCAAAAAACATATGGAACCACACTAACTCGATAGGGCAAGCAATGGACGCAATCTACATGACTTCTGTAAAGACCTTTTGAATTCAGTGTACACGACAAACTAACTCCTAAAACTAAAACATATGGTATCTTCGACACGCTGCATACTGGATAGAAGCATTCCTATCAAAAGACAACAAGAATGATCAAAAATGGGTGCGTCCTATCAAATTCTGTACCTGTCAACAGTTGGTGTCCCCAAGGCAGTGTTTCTATGGACCGAACTCATTTTACATCCTTCTATGACGAAAATGACCTCATGTCGAATCTTAGTAATCAAGTAGCAACTGCGGTTTCTTCGCTGATGTGTAAAGCCTATTACCCGGACATCCTAACAGACACCTCAAAAAGTACTGGACTCAATATTGTACAAGACCTACATGTATAGACTAATACAAATTGGCAACTTCAGATCTCAAATATAAGTGCTGCTGTCTCTACTCACGTATTTGGCAAAAAAAATCAGGAAAAATAAATACAGGACAAAAGCTCAATGACCGTTGTTAGATGCATCTGTCAATGCGTTTGTGAGTATGTATATCTCTTATGATTAATAGCGTGCTTGAGTCCCACTGTAATATACTAAGCGCCAAAAGGCTTAAGGAGTTGTTAACCTAATTTATGTAGCTTTATTTCTCTGGTATAGTAATATATAACCTAGAGTCTATAACAATCTTTTTGGGCTTCGCATCAATACTGCGAGTATACTAGCTCATCGCATTCTGGAATTACTGATTTGATGCTCAGTCCTGATATTTACAGTAGTTGAGAAACCAGTCATGGAATTTTTCACCATAGTAAATGAGTTATCTCACTTCCGTGTCCTACTATTCGCAGAATCTACTGCATATTGTATCTTGTATGAATTCTAGACCTAGAAAATAAGACTATGCCCGCCTTCGGTCCGATTCTTAAGTATTGTAAAATCATAACATTTGCTAATAGTTCTACTATCAATGATTATACTTCAGCATTTCAATCCATATAAACACAAGAAGCAAAACAATAGAAAAACTAAAGTTAATTACGCTCAAACTTGATTGGCGAGGAAATAATTGATTCTCAGGCAACAGATGGTTCATTTGTCTGGATACTCTTTACCTGACTCTGTGGTTTCTTCCCCAAACCCCAAAAACTTTCACCTTAGACTGTCTACTATTGACCTCGCCTCTTTCCTAAGAGGTTTGTAGGGGGCATGCATAAGCGCACCAATGTGCCTACTGTCCCTGTCCTATTGTGTCTTTTATTTTTTATTTTTCTTATATGTATCCATGTATTCATTACTATGTTTTTACTTATACCTATTATTTTGTCAGCAATTGACAAAAATAAACAAACAAACAAATACATAAATAAATAAATTTAGATACGGCTCAAACTCTTGTCCTCATCTCCAAAATATATTTACAGTTTGAAGATTGTATACTTTTATGCATTGCTTTTGAATATAAGAATTCTATGCCATAAAAATGGACATAAACAAGTAAGTATGTTTATTATGGAATAAATGTGAATCCTTCCAGTCTTCAGTCCATCCAGATAGGACTTTTCCAATTTGATAGTAACCACCCACAAAACAATTATTACACTAGATAGACATAGATAGTATTGCATTCCTTAAGTTACATAACATACATGTAATTGTATATGGAAAGTACCTTGAGAAACAGGAGGAAGAGCTGCAGATTGGACAACTGATACATCAAAGATGTCTCATCCTACAGAAAGGATTATAGCATAGGAAGCATTTCAAAAGAGACCCTTCTAGTTTTGCAGAGAATAAAAGGAAAGGAAGGAAGAAGTACTTTTGGTCTTGCAATATTTCGTTAATGTAATCTAACCAGAAAGATCGAGCAAGTACTCCTGGTTTTGCTTCCTTTCTGGACTACCTTTTTGGGCTAGCATCAATCTTACAATATTCATACTGGAGAATTCTGGGAATCTGTGCAGAAATTGGGAGGGGGGTTGACAGTTGAGGAAGGATAAAGCATTTTGGAATTTGGTTCATTCAAGGCTGTTTACCCTACGAGTAGAATTTCACCAGCCTAAACACTCAGCATTTCCCAAAAAATCTTTGTGTTGCCAGATTGGTTACATGTGGACAGACCATGGGGAAAGGGCTAGGGGGAAACAAAGGGTTGGTTCTGTATTGGTGTGCAGGAACTTTAGATTCCTCTTGACTTTACTTCAGTCAACATCACTTAGTAAAAGTGCCTTTTCACATCAAATGGAGTCAAGAGTTTTATTTCACAAAGAGATCAGATTAGGACAGGTCTGATATATAATGGAATTGGAAGAGTGTTTGTAAGGTCATGTTTCCCTGTGCTCCTAAGTATGGTACTATTTCTGCCCCCTTATTTTGATGCCATCTAAAGACCGCCTTAAGATTCATTAAATCTGTTAGGTTTTGCCATTCATTGTTTTGGAAAGAACTCATGAGACTATCATACTTCAGATGGAAGTAAGCAAAAGCAAGTTTAGTAGTGGGAAAATCAAATATAGAGCTAGAACCTGTAGGGGGAAGTAATGGGATGTACATAATGAACTAAATCCATAAAGAAACCATTACCACAAAGTCAAAATACAATTTGAACTTAAGTTAGGGGTGGACAGGGGTTATTGACATTATCTAATTGTCCTCTATGGTTTCATCAATAACTTTGGAGTTGTAAATATTTATAAATGATTCACATTAAAGTATTTTTCAGTTGCAACTATAGTAAGTCAACTTTTTTTCATTTCCAAATATCAGGGGGCCAGATTCAATCAGATTCTAGTCAGGCTAACTTTCTTCTCTTGAATACCCAGGTCCCTAAACACAACAACCTGTAATATGAATGAAAAGTGCTAATGATGCATCATTACCAAGAAGTAGCAAGTTTTTTAAGGTCCTATGCTGTATAAATTTTAAATTAGCATAATTATTCAGTGCATTCCCAAAGGCATTGTTGATTATGCTTAGTTGCTATAAAACACACACACAGCAAAGAAAAGATATACTGCACTCAGATGTCCCACAGTAGCAATACAGCTTTCAATTTAAATTGTGTAAAATAACATATGATGTAATGATGGCAATAAAGATAACTTTTGCTTAAATAAACTAAGTGAAAAAAGTAGCAGTGCTTCAGTGTTGTGATCTCTTAGTACATCCTTGGATTTCCAAATTTTTTATTTCTCTGTTTTTATTAGATAAAGTATTTTAAATTTTAGATGTGCATATTGACCATAAAAGTTGGTGTTGAATCTGAGTAAACTGTGTTAAAATAGGACATTTCTCATTAATTTGAGAATTAATTGGTTCTGAATCTCAACAAGATTCTGCTGAGAATCTTGAACCTGAACCTTGATTTAGACATTTGAGGTTTTATATTTCTTACTGAAGTGCATGAAAATCAAGACATTCTCTGTGTTTTTCTGTTTAATGTTATTGATTGAAGATGCAGGTATAGTAACCTCTTCTCAGGGGAAATAAGAGATTAATTTTTTTACATAAATAGATCTAATCATTTTTATGCAAGTCACCTATAATACCTGCTTTTTAAGAAAAGAATCTGCTGAAAACTTTTTTATTGATTGAGAGAATCTGGTTAATTTACAGGCATACTTGCCCTTTCTGCAAAGATCAAAATTTCTAATGATTAGGTTTATAAGATTTTATGCAAGACCAGTCTTTACTCTTGCAGTTATACTGCACATTTTTTTTCAATATGGACAATACCAATGGACATGCATACAAATAATCCAAGCCAAGAGTATCTATATAGTTTTGAGGTACAGTTTCATTATTTTGTGGAACAGGAGACTGTATTTATTGATATAAAGAAATTCACTTCTCCTTTTCTGTAATTCATGGGTTTTTTCCTTGGGAGTGGAAACAAGGAGAGCAAATTTGTTTGAAAATAGCATGCATCACTGACTTTTCACAAGAAAAATATTAAATGATCCCAGACACTTGGAATTCTCATGAAGCCCAGGCCTCATGACCAAAAGCAAGAGTCTGTGGGACTTGTAGTCCAGCAATAAGGAAGGCACTAAACTATGATTTCACAAAATTCCAGACGGGCTATTGGTATAGTAATAAATCAAAATATGGCACAGTGGTGACTTTTTAAAAAAAAAAAGGAATGTAAAGGTTCTTGATTTTTGTAAGTAGTCATGTGAAATGCCAGAATATGAGAATGTTTTTTGTAGGTGGCACATACAGGGGCAAAAAGGATGTGAAATTGAATATTCATTACTGACACTTTCATTTTTCTTCCTATTTTGTTGTTCCTTGATATGAAGAGCTTGGTGAAAATAAATAGGTGATTCTCGACCCTCTAACAGTTTGCTTAAGCCCATGTCACACTGCACCAACGGATGGAAAGAGGATGTAAAATGGAAAGAAACACTTGCCATCCGTTGGTTAACACGATGCATTCCGTTCTGTACTCACTGCCTTCTGTTTTTCATCCTCTCTATCCAGGTCCGAAGCATCCTGTCTATGAATTTCATCCGCTCAAAAAAGTTTTGAAAGCTGCTCAAAACTTGAGCGGAAAATGTATCCAACGCGATCCATTCTGCATCCACTAAGCATACAGGGGACATCCGTTCTGATCCGTGTCAGTCCGTTACGCACCGCTATATCCACTAGGCATTCGCTCGTGCATCCGCACAAAAACTCAAATCCACTCCAGTGGTAAAAACGGACGCAGGAGGAGCGGAACCGGACGCAGAACGGACGTTGCAGCAATTAGTAGCATGGACGGAGAAAGGATTGAAAGTGGTGCAGCTCACAAACAAAGCATAAAACGGAAAAAACCACGATCCTCTGACGTTCGCAGAGGGACCTATCCCGCTCCCATCCGCTTCCATCACCTCTAGGCTTACCGTTCCGCATCCTGTCCATCCGCCCTGTATCCTCCCCCGGTCCCGTTCCTTTCCGTGTTATCCGCTCTGGTTATGCAAATTTTTGCCCCTTTTGAGAGCGGATAATAACGGATGGAACATTTTCCTCATCCGCTGTGTCCTTTTTACAAACGTTTTGCATCCATCGGCCAGTGTGACTGGGCCTTTAATAACTGTTCAAAGTTACAATGGCACTGAAAAAAGTTAACTTATGACCATTTTTCACACTTATGATCACTGCCCAGAGAGATGGCTCTGCATGCCACTTCACATGCATGGCATAGGTTCTCCATCACAGGTATATAACATAGAGGCACTACCATTTACTGATTGACATTACCTCAACAGATTGACTTAAATCCAAAGGCTGTAAATAAATAATAAAATAATTTCTTTTGTAGCAGTAATTTAAAGGACTATATTGAATGATATGGGAAACCAAGGCAACAGAAGCATTTCAGTATCCCAATGAGGCCAATTGTGAAAGAATTGAGCATTTGCTAAGATGCCATTTACTCTAAAGATTCTATCCAAATAAGAAGAAACTCATTGGGAAAAGCACATTGGCCTGAAGTTGAGTGGAGGAACAAAAAAAATAGAATACAATATAGTGTAAGGTCTGGCAGTACGGCTGCTTGCACCAAAGCACCTGGTTTGCTATCCTCTAGATAGCTAGAAATCTTGAGAATGAAATTCACAAAAGCCCTCAACCAAACTTTGGGTTGGGGAATTCTAGGAGCTAAAGTTTCAACTTCGATGGAAGGTGTTGGGTTAGACTGTTAGACAATCCTGTGTTAGAAGCCAGTGTGAAGTATTACAGCCTTTGAATTTATTTTCAGAACTCCTTAATGTTCCATATTAAAACAGAGCCTTCTACCTCTTCACACACAGTAGTAGCATATAAACTCTTAAGTAGCATTTTATTTAAGTATTATTCCCTTAGTTAATAGGATTTCTTGTGAATACTGTTAACTTTCCTACCACACTGAAGTGATCAGACCTATTCTCCTGGTTCACAACTTTCTAACAGAACCCAAGAAATGTAAAAATAGAATTTGCTGAAGTAGCAACTAAAGATTGAATGGTTCTAGGTGAGTTTCCTTCTCTTCCCCATCCTCCTTTTTCTGTTTCCCCTTCTTCTTCCTCAGTGATCTCTTCCCAGCAGGAACATGCCCCAGTGCACAGCTCTGCTTCATGTGCAATTGAAACACTTTCACTGAACATTTGACTTTCCAGCAGCTTTAAAATTCAAATAAGTTCTGGCAATATTTAATCGAGACATGTTAGTTTAACACCAAGCCAAGCCAAACCTGTTAATGTTCAGTGGCCATGAGATAAAATTCTTCGCCAGATTGCACCAATAAATTCAGAGCAGGGTAATTCTCTGCAGTCATGGTGATGGCTATGAAATTAAGAGAGAACTCGTGTACAGAGTTTTCAGACATTAATGTCCTTCACTCCCACCCACCCTACCACACAAAGTCTGATGTTTTATCTGACATTTTATGGGCCTAGGTCCCAATAGAAATTGAGATATGCAGAGGCACCTGAATAGAGAATATGGTGTCAACTCATCCATCACATAAGATATGATACTTAAACTAGTAGACTTGATTTTGAGCAGAGGTGGGCTGGGAGATTAATAACAGCAGTAGGTTAGTAATCCTCCCTCTTTTATACTTCCATCACAAATCTTTGACTATGTATAATTTACTGATACAATATGTCTGAAAAACAAATGCTCGACCTACTTCATTCAAATCCTCCTGCAAATATTTGACATGATATGTATTCTTCTACTTTAAACTCTCTCAACTTAGGCAGTAATGCCTGATTTTATCATATTGGGGGAATGGGGTTTTTTTCATGGATTTGTTTCTATTTTTAAAATTAGATATTACTGCTCTTGTTTTCTTGGATTTTTGTTCATTTAACATACATCTTTAAAAAAAATACTTTTAAAAAATAACAATATTTGTCATTTGTAGTATTTATGATGCTTTCCAGATATGTTTGAGATAATTTCAAAAGCAAATATGGATGTTAGATTTCTTTGACTGAAGAACTCTATATTTAACGTCTCCTCTCATTGATGTGCCATCAGTGACCTAATCAGTTGCAACAATAGTAAAATATTTGGCCATATGACCCAGTATCTTCTCTGCTCTGTTACAGCATTGAGTAAGATCTCTATGACAGTAGAGGCACTTTCCTTCCTACCATCTTCCCAGAAGCTATCATCCTACTAGAATTAAGGGCAAAATCCAACCCTCTGATTCTGAAAGAAGTGTGTGTCATTTTGGCCTTATTTATGAAATTGATTTAGGCTTATCTCCTAAAACCTTTATTCGCTATCAAGGGGGAAAAATGCAAACAGAACTCACAAATATTTGGGGAAAATTATACATCAGGAATTCTTGTTTCTACTGGTGGCTTTAGAAATGGAAGGCTCTCCAATGAAATTTAAGAAATTAGGGTATCCAATTTTTCCATTCCAGAAATCCTATCCAATACATGCTCTATGAACTTTATGGGCTCCTCAGCTTCTTTTTTGCAATCCTGAAGGACTACTCTGATTTATGAAAATAGTAATTATTATGCAATTATATTATTAAATTAAAAGAATAACTATCAGCATCTTTTGAAGAAGAAACACATAAAAATGGATCAAAGTTTTTGAAAAGCATATCAATTAAAAGCAAGAAAAGCTCCATTTACATGCATTTTTGTTTCTACTTCGACTCATTTGTATCTATAAATTAAATATTTTCTATTAAATCTGCCATGGCTATACAAATCCTGCCTCCTACCAACATCACTTCGACTTTAAGGTCCAGGAAATCTCACGGGAAGATATCTGTTTTGGAAGTTACATGGAGTCTCATCAAAAAATCCAATCTCCTTACATTGACATGACGTTTCCTCATCCATGTTGGCCTATGATGTGGAATATTTCATTGCACAGCTGCTTCCAGCTTCTAGTGCAATGCGAGGTAAAAAAGTGCCTTGTATGCATTTAGAAAGGCAGTGGACCCAAAGTGGCCTTGAAGGGAGTGAAAAAGATAAGAGAACATGCCCCTCATTCTTTTGTTGGATCAAAGGAGAGAGAAAAAACACCTTCCAACTTTTGAGCCTATTCTCTTAAAATAAACAGTGCCACAGGAGTCTTCCCCTTACAAGAAGTCTGCTGTTCTTTACTTACTATCAAAAGACCCAATAATAGCACTATTATTTTGACAGCGGAAAGCAGATGTGTGGGTTAAGTATGGGAGCAATTCAAAAGTCCATAGTAAACTGTGGAGGGGGTGGATGGGGGCAGAGAGAGCCAAGATAGCAGCAGTTTTAAAGTAATTGACTAATACAGTAAGGATATTAAAGTCATTTAGTGCCAAAAGGGAACACACTGAACCTTGACCCTGAGCCACTTTGGAGTAATCTAGTATTCAATCCAGCGTGTAATGACTGCCAGGCCTGTCAATCCTCCAGGCTCTGCAGTCAAATGCCTGTGGCTACTATTGGCTTATGGTAAAAGAACAGGAAAGCAAGGAAATGCCTCTCAATCAACCTATGATATGATAATGTTATGGCTCCCTTCTGTTGGTGTTGTCCCTGCATTGATTAATCTGTGGAGACTATTGTCAAAAACTGCCCTCACTTCTCAGAGGTCTTTTACTCAACTTTTTAGGAGCAGAAGACAATTGGAAAGAAAAGACAAAACTTACTGGATTAATTATTTCATACACGATAGTGTGCAATACCATAAAATGGCTGGTAACTAGATTTTTTTTTTCGAATAAAAGTATCTTTTGTAGTATTGGTTGAGGAAGTGTGTTTTTGCAAATATGCAAGCTGTAAAATTTATGAGGTGGTAAAAATACTACATTTTGGAAAGGAGGAGGAGGAGGAGGAGGAGGAGGAAGAGGAGGAGGAGGAGGAGGGGGAGNGAGGAAGAGGAGGAGGAGGAGGAGGAGGAGGGGGAGGAGATGATCATCATCATCATAATGATCATGAGGAACAAATGTATAGGGCAGTCAGAAGCCAAACTATGCACCACATTATTTTATTCTCCCATTACCTAGGGAAGGTGCTATGCACCCTATCTTGATGCATTATCTCCTCCCAAAGTAATGGAGTTATATTGCATAATGACATACTAATACTTTGAGTTTCTTGTTTCTCCTTCAATTCATTGTTCACTAAGAGTTGAAAGGAACATGGTTACCTTGACTTCATGGCATAAGGTAAATTATGGGAAGGAGGAGAGGATAGATCAGTAGATACAAATTCAAGTGATGACCGTGCTTGTACTGTCACATTTAATTTACCCTTATTTTTAATGTGTACCCTCCATGTACATGAAATTTACTCTTCAAATTGAAGTGGTTAGGGGGAAAATATTATAACCTTAAAATGTGATTAAATATATGTATGAAGTCAAGCATCCTTCTTAAATGCAGAGCTGTGATGCTGTACCTGGGATCTATTCAGTCAGCTTAGATGTCACATCTCTAAGAGCTCCTACAAAGCTCCTACGAATGCCACAAAGACCATTTGACCTTTATTTTTAATGCCTTCTCTAGTTCCTTCTTCACAGCTCTGGATTTCTGCAGCTACACAAACTCATCTTCCTGATGTTGTTGTCACTTGCTACTATGGTACTAAATGTATCAATCCAGTCTTTTGGTCCTTATGTTCTACACAATATGTGGTTGATTGGCCAACATCCGCCTGTCTATCTGGGTCTGGAACAGATTTTAGCCCTGTTAATCTCCACAATCTTTTTGGAATCTCCCATTTGAACTTGATAGGGTCTGGCCCATATATTGTGCAGATTTTCCTGAACCCAATGCTAGCTGCTTGGTTGTTCCTGAATCCACTTGTTTCCTGCTTGCATCTTACACTCAACCACTAAATGCTGGACTCTGCACAATCTGCACTTTGGGTCCTGTATATTTATATACACGTATGCATATATATGTGTGTGTGTGTCAGTGTCCCAGAAAGAGACAGGGGAAGAAAATAGAGACATAGATGAATATAAATATTACTAAAAATATTCAGTGGAATTTTTTTCCAGCCTTGTAATTTATGCAAAGGGAAGAAATATAAGTTCAACCATATTAAAGTTACATGTAATATCCAAAAATTAGATCAGAAAGAATCATAGCTGTATTCATTCTTATTCTGCAGTTTGCAAGATAAATTCTGTATTCCTCCTTTATTCTCCATCCTTCTTCCTGATTGAATGAGTAGCAAAGAAAAGCAAGTCACTATTTTTATTCCTGCTCAAGAAGAGCATGTTATATAATTTGCTTAATTTTGTTCTTTATGACACTTCCAGTCTCTCTACAGGAAAAATAAAGAGTAAAAATAGAAATAAATGGTTTGCTTATAACTTTCATACAATTTCAATGTCAAAAACAAATCACTTTTGATAAAAGAGAAAGTTTTTCCTGCCCTCTTGCAGTTCATTGCCCCAAAGCCATTATTCAAGGAATCTATTTATAAAACTTATTTTCTGGACAATAATATCTTTTACCCTTGAAAAATATTATCTATTTGTAGGCAGTTTGAGAATGTGAATCACATTGTTCTTTCTTTTCACCGAATGGATCTTCTCAAAAATACAGACTAAAATCTGTTATTGCGTGGTCACTTTTTCAGACAGTTAGAGTTCTTTTGTAAAAGCATGGCAAAGTTATAAATTGATGGAGAAGATTGAATTCTAAAAGTGCTAGCTTGCTATTCATGTTCTTATTTTCCATCCAGTCTAGGATAGGATTTGTCTTAGCTGAAATGGACATTATCCAGAACTGGCTCAGCTAAAATGAATTGGCATGAAATCTAAATGCATACTTATTTGGTATAAATACATTTAGTATGAAGCGGAATCTTCATCTAAAGAACTTTAAGTCCAGTCTTGTATTTAATATCTACATGATGATGGGATAATATGTAGTCTATGAGTGCAACATCAACACTGTTTTGCAGAGAAGTAGTTTTTGGCCACTTAGAAAACCGCAGAAGACTTGGAATCTGTCTGTCTGTCATCGTCATTATCATTATCATCAATCTTACTTGGGTCAGTGATAATCTGAAAAAAACAAAACACAAAGTTAATCAAAGCAGGGTAGAATAATTATCTAATCTTCATTGGGCTCAATTCCATAGTATGGATGTTTCTTCTTTTTGGCCAGACTAATTTTTACCTCCTTAATTAATTTTAATGTTAATATTATATTAACATTTAATTTTAATATAAATATTTAATATTTATATTACAATGTTGAGATACTGGCTCAATCATTTTGGCTATTCCTTAAAAAAAGACCTAACCTAAGACCAAGATCAAGTTATTATAAGGTACTCTATGTGAAACCACCTTCAACGGGCATCCAACAATGGCATGTGGTGTAGAATATAACTGGATAGGAACAGGCTGCAAAGAAAATTTTGATAACTCCACTGTCTATAATTGTAGGAGCAGTTTCTAGCCACATTCAGTATTCTTGTTTTAACCACTAAGGCCCTGAATGAGGATCCTTGAAATAATAGAATTACTGAAGATGTTATATTTGGGGTGTTGGTGTCCACTTTTAAACAAATCCTCGGAAACTTCTCTCTTAATCATTCTATGTATTGCCATTGTGGGAAGAAATATCCATCTGGTTCAGTCCCAAGCTGGGAGAAAGCGTATACGGTTCTGGTGCAGTGACAAAATGAAGTTGAGAGTGGATTTTCTTAATACTTTCACTGGGCTTTGTAGTTCAGCTTCCTGTGCAAGAACATGTCCTTTAATATTATATTGGCTGTTGTGAGATTCCTATGGAGTCATATGGGGGTTATGTCATAACTAGCTCCATGGTGGAAAGACAAATCTTAGGTGTTTGTCTGAGCTAATCTGGTCAACCTCTGGCTTATTGTTTATCAGTTTCAAGGATTCTATGACTTTGAAGTTTGGACTGCTCTGGGGGTAAAATGAAGGGGTTTGTGTTCTGAAAGGGTGTTGGGCAATTCCTATTGTGGCTGAATGGCTTTCATCCTGTGTTGGATTTTGGGTGAGGGGCTGCTTCTAATCCTAATCTTCTGCCTTTGTTCAGACTTTGCTGCAGGAGTTTCAGAATATCCTGTCTTGAATGGATTTCTGCATGCAGTATTTGATTTGCGCAGTATTTGATTTGCTTATGAATAGATCTATCTAGAAAATTGCCTTCCTCTTTCAATAAGCTCTTTATTTCTTAAATGTTGGCATTTACTGCGGGCTATTCAGAACAGAACAGAACAGAACAGAATAGAATAGATAATATGGAATGGAAGAGAATAGAATAGAATAGAATAGAATAGATAATATGGAATGGAATGGAACAGAACAGAATAGAATAGAATAGAATAAAATAGAAGAGAAGAGAATAGAATAGAATAGATAATATGGAATGGAATGGAATGGAACAGAACAGAACAGAACAGAATAGAATAGAATAGATAATATGGAATGGAACGGAACGGAACAGAATAGAATAGTATAGAATAGAACAGAACAGAACAGAACAGAATAGAATGGAATAGATAATATGGAATGGAATGGAATAGAATAGAACAGAACAGAACAGAACAGAATAGAATAGAATAGAATAGAATAGCATGGAATGGAATGGAATGGAATGGAACGGAACAGAACAGAACAGAACAGAACAGAATAGAATAGAATAGAATTCTTTGTTGGCCAAGTGTGATTGGACACACAAGGAATTTGTTTTGGTTCAGATGCTCTCAGTATTCATAAAAAGAAAAAAATACATTTGTCAAGAATCAGAAGTATAAAAGTTAATAATAGTGAAATAAGCAGTCAAAGCATACTAGGAACCATAATAATAAGCGATCAAATCAATTCAAATCATACTCGTAAACAGTCAATAAATAATTATAAGGATACAAGTAACAAAGTTACATTCATGCAGTCATAAGTGAGAGAAGATGCGTGAAAGTAAAGATGAGAAGATTAATAGTAATAGTAATGCAAAGTTAGTAAATAGTTTGACAGTGTTAAGGGAATTATCTGTTTAGAAGAGTGATGGCATTCAGGAAAAAACTATTCTTGTTTCTGGTTGTTCTGATGTGCCATGCTCCATAGTGACATTTTGAGGGCAGGAGTTGAAACAGTTTATGTCCAGGATGTCAGGAGTCCGTAAACATTTCCCAAAGTATTTCATTCTTCTATGGGAGAGGGCTTCCCACACCATAATATGATTATCAGAGCCGTAAAGCTTCAAATTTCTAATATGTTGGGCTTAATATTATTCTCTCTCCTCCACTGTTTTGCTTTATTTCTTTTTTAATATTGCTGATCTGTGGTTTTGGGGTGTTCTGGTTTCAACTATGTATTTCTTTTCTCTTTCTAATCACTGTTACATTCCATTAGTGTCAATGGTGAAGACAAATAATAAGCTTTATTACGAACTTCACCTTGGTAGGACATTGTCTGTAATAATCACTTCACCATGATGTGGTATCCACACAAATATGTTTGTATTTACTGTGTCACAAAGAACTTCTTTGAATGAAAACTGTATTTTCTTGGTGCAACATACTTACTGTGATGGTGAAAGGGCTTCTGAAATTTCCCTAAGAAAGTTTGCAACACTTTTTCCTTCTTTTTCCTTCTGTTAAAGTCAGAAAGCCATTGTAATCCAGCTGTTGTTAGATTTTGCAGTTTTGAATTGAAAAATGGGGAAAGGATGGAAATNTTTTCCTTCTTTTTCCTTCTGTTAAAGTCAGAAAGCCATTGTAATCCAGCTGTTGTTAGATTTTGCAGTTTTGAATTGAAAAATGGGGAAAGGATGGAAATAGTAATCTAGAGCCATAGGACTATCTTTAACCATTTTATCACACAGTCTAAAAAGGAAGCCAAAGTGTGATATGTTTTTCTCAAAAATATTCATTTAAATTTAGGGATTTATATGGTGCTACATATTAGTTACGGGAAAGATTTCAGTCATTCCTATTCAGGGTATAATTGCGATAGAGCTCCATCCCACTTTCTTAGTTTAACATCAAGTCTTCCAGATTACAGATTGTAACTCCAAGTCCTCAGAGTCTCTAGCAGGCTATTTTACAGATCAAACCTAGCTTGGGTTGATTTTGTAAGGCACTTCTGCTTTCTCACTCTTTCTCACTCAGTTCTTATTTTTCAATCCCTGACTCCTTCCTCCCTCCCTCTCGCTGTCTCTCCACCTCCCCCCCCATCTCCTTTTCTCCCTGACACACAGGCACCTTGAGCTTTCACATAATGAATGCATTCTGATAAATGTCTTGCTGTCTATATTGAAAAGCTTTGGGTGAAAGAGATATTAATTTAATTCTGGTACCTTTAGTTTTCCATCTCCAACACTAGTCCATTAAATGGATGCAACGTTTCAAAAAGTGTTTCCAAATGATGCATTTTGATCACATTTTGGGGATCATTGGTTCTACATTTGCTAGATAAATTGGGATCCAGATCTTGATGTCCCTGTCCTCAGTGGGTCATAACTGTGACATATTCATCAATGAGAAGGATAGCAACCTGACTTTCTTCTTTGAAATAGTAATGACAGAAAGGTGTCCTGAGAGATATTTGGTTTGACAATGTTGTATATGCATTAAGAGACAGGTAAAAAAGTTTTTTTTTGTGTGTTTAAAATAAATGGGAAGTTCTTGCTGTTCTTTAACCTACATGACTGAACCAAAAACTACTGAAATCAAGTACTATAGATCATATACAACTGATGCCCACAATAAAAAACAAAATTTAAAAATCTACAATAATGCAGTTCTTTTATGCTTAACTTCTCTATTTGTTTTAACAATAGTTTTAATCTGAGCCAAGAATTCCAAGATATGAGGTCAATGACTCCTGGAAAATTTTTCAAACAAATTACAACCAATTATTGTTTTATTTAGCACTGACACATAGGAATAGACTTCTTGTTCAATTGATCACTTTTGAAAGGTCTCCAATCAGTGTAGTGTATTGGCTAAGGTGTTAAATCTAAACAAGAGAGAATGTCATCGAAACATGGATTCTTGCACAATATGCCAATAAAGCCAGACACACTCCACCACTACTCATTGTCTTGGACTTTAAGAGACCTAACTTCAATAAACTTAGAGAGAGTTTGGGAAGATTTCCCTGGATGAGAATCCTCAAGGGGAAAATGACTCAAGAAGCTTGGGAAATTTTGAAAAGTGAGATTATAAAAGCTGAGCCTGGCACAATACCAATGAAGCAGAAAAATAACAGCTTTCAAAAGAAAACAGCATGGCTGCATAAAGACCTCTTTGATAAAGTGAAAGACAAAAAGGATAAGTATAAAAAGTGGAAAGAGGGGCACATAACTAAGGCAGAATATCAGCAAATAGTGGAGTCTGCAAAGATGAAGTAAGGAAAGATAAGGCTCATAATGAACTCAGGCTTGTGACAAAAGTAAAAAATAACAAAAAAGACCTTCTTTCAACATGTTAAAAACAAGAAAAAAGTCAAGGAAATGATTAGTCCATTGGTGGGAGAAAATGGCAAGAAGGTGACAAGCGATAGGGAGAAAGCAGAAACTACTTAACTCATTTTTTTTTCATCTGTCTTTACACAAAGGGGAAAAAAACAGTCCAACCTATCACAAACAGCACCACAAAAAACAGATTAGGAAAACAAGTTAAAATAAGGAAGAAAATTGTAAATGAGCACTGTCCCCCCTAGATGAGTTCAAATCACCAGGACTGGATGGATTACACCCCAAGGTTCTGAAGGAACTGGCAGAAGTGATCTCAAAACCACAGAACTATATATTTCAAAGATCCTGGACCACTGGGCAACTGCCAGAGGATTGGAAAAGAGCTGATGTAATAATTCCCATCTTCAAAAAAGGAAAAAAACTAGATCCAGGAAATTACAGACCTGTCAGCCTGACTTAAATACCAGGAAAGATTCTAGAAAAGATAATCAAGCAATGAATCAGTGAACACCTAGAAGCAAACAAAGTAATAATCAAAAGCCAACATGGGTTTGTCAAAAACAGATCATGCCAGACAAATCTTTTTGCATTCTTTGACAAAGTGACAAAATTAGTGGACCAGAGGAATGCTGTCAATATAATTTACTTGGACTTCAGTCAGGCATTTGATAAAGTAGATCATAACCAACTAATTAATAAGATAGAAAAATGTGGGTTAGATAGCATCACCACCAGATGGATTTGTAACTGGCTGACCAACTGCACTCAACATGTAGTCCTCAATATAACTGCATTTATATGGAGGGAAGTATGCAGTGGGGTAGCCCAAGGCTCTGTTTTAGGCCCAGTACTCTTCAGCATCTTCATCAATGTCTTGGACAAGGGGATAGTTGGGGAACTCATCAAATTTATAGATGACACCAAGCTAGTAGGTTGGCCAGAAGGTAGACTAAAGATACAGAAGGATCTTGACAGACTTGAATACTGAGCTCTATCTAACAAAATGAAATCCAATGGTGAAAAAAGTTAAAAAAAAAAAGTAAGGCTCTACATTTAGGCAAAAAAATGTAAGGCTCTACATACAGGCACAGTATATGTGGTACCTCGCTCAATAGAGGTAACTGTGAGAGGGATCTTGGAGTCCTAGTGGACAATCATTTAAATATGAGCCAGCCGTGTGCTGCAGCTGCCAAAAAATCCAACACAGTTCTTGGTTGCATTAATAGAGGAATAGAATCAAGATCACATGTTTATAATGCTTTGGTAAGGCCACACTTGGAATTCTGCATCCAGTTTTGGTCACCATAATGTACAAAAGATATTGAGACTCTAGAAAGAGTGCAGAGAACAGAACAAAGATGATTAGGGGATTGGAGGCTAAAACATATTAAGGATGGTTGCTGGAATTGGGTATGTCTAGTTTGATGATAAGAAGGACTTCTTGCCATAAAGAAAAGGGAGCCAAGCTATTCTCTAAAGCACCTGAGGACAGGACAAGAAGCAATGGATAGAAACTAATCAAAGAGAGAAGCAACATAAAACTAAGGAGAAATTTCCTGACAGAACAATTAATCAGTGGAACAACTTGATTCCAGAAATTGTAAATGCTCCAACATGATGTTTTAAAGGACAGATTGGATAACCATTTGTCTGAAATGTCATAAGGTTTCCTGCTAGAAGACCTCCAACTCTGTTCTATTCATTCAGTCATATTTGGACACAAGGCACTGGCTGGGACAATGGGAGAAGAAGCAATTCAACTTCTTTCTTCATTTCACTTATTGTAGCTTCATAAAGATGTTGCTTTACAGATTCAGAGCCATTCATGTTTTTTGCCCCAAACTTAGCTACTGGAAAAGTTAGGATTTCCCCCTACAGTTACAAGAATTATTCAGTATACCCTATGATCTCCTCTAGCAGATTCCTTGTCCCTCTTTGATAGCTTGATCTTGTTTTCAGTTTATAGCAGAGACTTCATTTGCCCCGAAGATAGTTGTGCATTTGCCTTTGTATAACAAGACAGGCTGAAATCCCTTCTCAGGAGTGACTTTCTATCCTACTTTACAGGTCTGTTATGGGGATAGATTTCAAGAAAACCTTCATTTAGCATTAGCATAAGAAGAAAATATGGGCTGTAAATGCAATTAATGCACAAGTTCAACCAAAGTCACAAATATAAGGATAAATAAAAGGATAAATAACTCAACGCTATGTTGTTTCTCAGATTTACATTGTTTAGTTCATGCTAGCATTTCCATTTTGGTTTGTGAATAATGCTTGCATAAAAATTTGAATGCATTTGTATGTGCACTGGCCTTAAACCTCACAAATATATAATATTTCCTAATATATACATTTTTATAAACACTTTGCTAATAAACAACAATTTCTCCTACTGTAGGTTTTTGCAATATATACCATCTTTCCATAAAATAAACATTTTGAACTGTGAACACAACATCACACCATTTGGGAAAAGGCATTGTGATTCTTGCAGAGATTTAAAATAAATTAAATGGGTAAATTTGTATTCAAATGTGAATTGAACATTTTTTCTCCTATTCGTATTCAAATATACAACTAAGTGAGTATGTATATACTCATTTGCTCTTCTCTACTTTTATTACTTTGGAATAAAAATGCAAATGACTTTATTAGCTTAGGCATGACACCAAATAGAAATTTATGCACATAATTTTTTTTAAAAAGGGACTCTTAAAAGTAAAGCAGTTGCAGCCTATTAATTTTCTTTTTGACAGTTTTTAAAATTCTCAATTCCCTCCCTCTGCCCAAAAAGGAACGGAAAGGAAAAAGAAGAAAAGGAACAGCATGAATACTGTCAATATATCACAACAGCCACATTACATTTTGTGATATACATCATAATATAAAGAGCACGATTAGAGCACAACCTGGAAACCATTAAATCATTCTAAATCACTGTTACATTCCATTAGTGTCAATGGTGAAGACACATAATAAGCTTTATTACAAACTTCACCTTGGTAGGCCATTGTCTGTAATAACCACTTTACTATGATGTGGTATCAGACCCAGAAATCCAGGGAGATAATAAAGGCTCCCTTATTTCTTTTTGATTGGATGGGTAAAGTTACATTTAGCTAAAAAAAATATTTTTAAAGAGAAAAGCTTATTTTCCTTAACTTTGGGTATATCTGAATGAAAAGAAAAAGATAGATGTTTGGAGAGAAAAATTATGAACTAAATTCAAAATAACTTTTCAGTATTTTAAATAGTTTAACCTTTAAAATTCATTTTAACCTGTAATGTGATGCCTTTCTAGACACACTTTCCTTCAGAAATACTACAAAATGTCTGGATTCTGGATAGTTTGTTTCCAGATTAAAACAAGTATTTGGAGTATTCAAACAAGTTCAAAGTGCTTTTCACCGAATCACCAACCAGATCACAGTAATAGGGCTGCTCATAATGGGGCACTGATGATTACCAAAAATCCTCTTTTTCACCTACAATAAATCAGTGTAGAATTTTCCAAAAGCAGAAAGAGCAAGAATATTGTGTTTGTTAATTCTATTAGGCATAAAATTTAAATTGTTGGGCAAAACTTTAATACCTCTACTAGAATGACAGAGAAATATCAACCTTTTTGAGTTTCCAAAAGCTTATTGTCATAACTGATACTACCACAAGATAAAATAAATCAATGGAAAATTTGTCAAAACAAAAACAGGCTAGGATTGCAGTTCAGACATGGCATCTATGTATTGATTAAATCAGTCAACAATAGTTGCAATTTAGATCAGCTTTCCCTAATATTCTGGGACCAAGTATCAGCATCACATAATTGTGTATTTCTTAAAAGATTAATTATGATCTATATCCTATTGATTTTGTTGGGTCTTATTTGGATGGAACTTTTGTTCTGATCATATCAGAAACTGTTCTTTCCTCTCTAGACTTTGTTGCTCTGGAATTCTGAAAGATGTGCTTCAAAATATTTGAATATTTTGTGGGATACCATATTGAATGGGGTAAAGTATGGCTTAGGTGTATGATTAAATGTACCTTTGATTTTAAACTCTTGAGTTTTATAACCTTATATCTTACAAAGCACTCTGCTAGTGGTGTATTTAGCATGGGTTCATATTTGTCTTAGATTTACTATAGCTTTGGTCTGAAATTTTACAAGGAGAGTTCTCCGCTTCTCTACTCATTGCAGAATACCTTATGCCACCAGACTAGAAATTCTAGACCTAGAAAACCTTGAACTACGCCGCCTTCGGTCTGATCTAAGTATAGTATATAAAATCATACATTGCAATGTCCCACCTGTCAATGAATACTTCAGCTTTAACCATAACAACACAAGAGCACACAATAGATACAAACTCAAGGTAAACCGCACCAAACTTGATTGCAGGAAATACGACTTCAGCAACAGAGGGGTCAATGTCTGGAATCCTCTACCTGACTCTGTGGTTTCTTCCCCAAACCCCAAAAACTTTCACCTTAGACTTTCTACTATTGACCTCACCCACTTCCTGAGAGGCCTGTAGGGGGTGTACATAAATGCACCAACGTGCCTACTGTCCCTGTCCTATTGTTTTTTATTTTTCTTATAAGTATCCATCTCATGTATTCAAAACTATATTTATTCTTATACCTGTATCTTGTAAGCGATTGACAAATCAACTAAATACTACAAAAAATACTGAAATGAAAATCCAGCATGGCTGGGCAGATACTGCTCCCACTCAGAATTGACATTTTTCAATGTTTTTTTTATTTTCCTCAAAAAACAAAAGTACCATACACTGCTTTCGCTTTCTAATTTCCAACTGTACCACAGATTACTCAAATATCCTGGGAAAAATATTTTTAAAATATATAGCACAAAATCACATCCTTTAAAAAACAAAAAAGACTTGAAAGTAGTCCAGAAAACTCTGAAAACTTTCTTTAGATTTCATCCAAATGTGGCCATGTATCTGTTTTTCTCTCCTTATCTAGCTGTCTGTCTCCCAACAAGTGTCCTCCATATACAAGATTCGTGGATAGGAATGGTGACTGGAGGCAGGAAGAGGTGAATACAAGGTCAGGTTTCTGGCATATAGAAGTCTCATATTGCCTAGAAGCCATATCTGAACCAGCCAAACTGATGTGACTTCTGAGCCATACTTTGGCCCTCCCTGAAGCAGTATTTCATTCTTCTGCTTTATGATTCTGTCTTAGAAGACTGAGTGTTTAACCATGTATCTCATCCTATTAACCCATATAACCTTGAGCTATCAGACTTCCAGATGACAACACAAAGCATCTTACCTGTAATGAGTATTTTATTTATTTGTGAAAGTTGTCGCTGATATAAGGTGAATGTTTTGTATGACAGAATTCCATGTGTCTTGCAACAATTTTGTTGGTGCATTGTTTCCTTTTCTGATAAAATCATTATTTATTTGCACACAATATACAGAACTTTATTCTTTACAGCAGCATGCCCAAGAGATTTGGGGCTCAATCTCCAGAGCTCCTCCAAAATTGATGACATCTGAAATATTTGATATTTAAATATATGAGAACTAGCCATATTAATTAAATGTGGTTAGTTTAATTTCTATTAAGTGTAAGAAATGCTTTAATCCACTGCATTATCCTGCCTATACTATAGAACAAATAATTTTGAATGCAAGCTTTGGCCTTCAAAACGAAGAAGGTTGCATATCCTTGCTTTTTGGTACTACTAGCAAACTGTCATTCTGATCGGCAAGGAAAGGGTCACAGGGAAAAAGACAGAGATACAGAGAGATCCATTTGATACAGGAATCCCAGTACATTCAGTGCATCCAGTACTTCCAATGCTAAAAATCAAACCAAGATCAGGAATAGGTCTTATCAAAAGTTAATCGTTCCAATATTATTTCCCAGACCAGAATCCTGATTGTGGGAAAAGAGGCAATAAGCCCATTAATGCTTTTGCCATTTGATAATGGTAACCAAAAATGCCAGAATTATTTAGAATAGAATAGAAAAGGTTTCAATAAATCATCAAGGAAAGACTTGTAAAAGTATGAAAAATATTGTGCTTCCTACATCTATCGCTAACCTTAGGAAAATATTATAATGTATAAAGTGTATACATTACTATTCCCAAGAAATATTATTCCTAATAACATGGTCCAGATACAGTTCAGGCTTCCAGGCAAAAGCTTTCAATACCTATAGAAAAGTTTTAAGAACAATATAGCCAGAATTCTCTAAGCAGTCACACAATGCATATGTTTGAATAATCCTCGCAGAGATTTTATCCCAGAAACTCCTGATCTCCAGCTAAGAATTGCTGCTGTCCCTTAGATTGGATTGTGATTGCTGTTCTCCTTGGAATCACACTTCCCATTAGATCACTACCTATAAAGGGCTTATCTTTTTGTCTCTTGACACATTGCTGCTTGACTTAGAAATAAATGGCATTTTTGTGGAATGAGTGACTGCAAAAAATTTTTAGGGTTTCAAGTTGTAGGGCAGAAAATAGTACAGTTAATTTTTCAAGATCCCTGTCAGATTAATCTTTTAAAACTCTTTAGTTCTTCACAAAAAGACTCATCCAAGGTTGATACCAGACCATCAGGTTGATTAATGTGTGAAAGCAAGTCCAGTGTTTCCAGCAAGGAAAATACAGTATGTTCTAGTTCCTTTTGCTACTTGCAAAAGAAACACAATATGCTACCATGAGCTGAATCAGGTAATTAATCTATCTGATATAGTATTAAAACTCACAGTAGTTCTCCAAATATTCAGCAATATTTTCAAGATTTCTCTCATGATCTGTGGGATTAAATTTGGGGTCATCTGCATGCAAAGTACATACTGTGCTATCAAGTAATAATCTTATCTCTGTTTCATCTCTGCCTTCCTCCTTCTTTCAAATAGGCAACAACACTGGCTTGCTTTGTTCAGGAGAACATAAGAGGTAACTGGTGCCATCTTACCACTGTTTTGCTATTCCAGCCTTGTGCTAAACTGTCAAAGGCCATAGAGTTAATACATAATACAGGTAGAACCTCGAGGTACGAACCTAATGGAGCCTGCCCATTAGGTTTGTAAGTCAGACTCAATTTTACAAATTTTTAAAATTAAACTCTTCATTGAATCAAATGGCATGTCAAATGAATGAAGTTTCAAATGAATGAATGAATGAAGACTTATTTGAATGAAGTCTTGAATGAAGACTTATAAGTCTTGCCATAACGACTTTATTCCAATGAGTCTTGAATAAGACTCATTCAAATCAGTCTTGAATGAATGACTTATTTAACATGAATGAAGACTTAAGGGCCTGCTCCACATTTGGCCGGACCGGATGCAAAATTTTGTAAAAAGGACAACAGCGGATGAGAAATGTTCCATCCATTGTTATCCACTTCAAAAGTTGGCCCCGAATTTGCATAACCAGAGCGGGACAACAACGGAAAGGAACGGACGGGGGGAGGATGTAGCCGGATGGACAGTGGATCTCCACAAAGCCTAGCAATGGAAGCGGATGGGAGCGGCATGGCACATCCGCAGCGGCTCCGGGGGAGCACAGCGAAGCGGACCCGCAACGGAAGGACACGGATGCAGAGCGGATGTCGAGCGGAATGAAGCGGATGCCATCCACGGCAGCCTAGCGGATTGATAGGATGCCTAGCGGATGCACAGCCGTTCACTGCGCATGCTGGAGGCATGCATTGTGTCAGTCCCCGGGATATAAAGGAAGCAGCTCACAAGCAGGTCACCCATTCAGGGCAGCCGCCAACAACCATGGAAGTAAGAAGAAAGCCTCATCTGCAGCCCTGGCAGAGAGGGACAGGGCCACCATCCCCCCCCTGGCCCTGAGTCTGCTTCTCTGGGTCTTCTGTAGTGCTAGGGGCTGACTCTTCTGGTGCTGAGCTTCTGCTGGTGACTGCTCCTGGTGCTGGTGCTTCTCGTTGGTCCTATACTCTGCTGGCCGCTGCCTCCTGGTGCTGGTGCTATCTGCTGGTGCTTACTCTCTGGTGCGCTCCTTGTGCTGGGGCTCCTGCTGGGGCTTACTCTGCTGGCGCTGCTCCTGGTGCTCGGCGCTTCTGCTGGTGCTTACTCTGCTGGCGCTGCTCTGTGCTGGTGCTTCTGCTGGTGCTTACTCTGCTTGGCAACTGCTCCTGCGTGTCCTGCTAGATGCTTCTGCTTGGTGCTTACTACTGCGTGCTGCTCCTGCGTCCTGCTGTCCTCTGCTGGTGCTCCTGGTCTCTGCTGCTGGTGCTGCTGGTGCCTCTGGTCCTGCTGGTGCTCCTGATCCTGCTGGTCCTTGTGGTGCATGCTGTGCTTACTCTGCTGATGATGATCCTGGTCCTGTCTGGTCCTGCTGGTCCTGCTGGTACTATACATACATGACATAGAAACTAGATGAAATCCTGGTTCTTGCTGGTTGCTGCTGGCACTGCTGCCGGCTGCTGGCGTGCTGCTGCTTGCTGCTGCTGGGCTGGCTGCTGCTGCCGAAGCACATGGCCTGCAAAAGCTTAGCCAAGTCGGGGTCCACTTATTTCAACTACAAGGGCTTCTTCAGCATCATCCTCTTCACCATGGTCGCATGCTGACTACCAAGTTCAATGTACATCGATGCTTCAGGCAACAGTGTCGCTTCAGATGCACAGGTATACAAACGCCAGAACCTCAAGGGAGGGGCTGGAACGGCAACCTCATCATGGCGGCTTCCCAGATCCAGACCCCCTCCCACGACACGCAAATGTATGTGCCCTACTTCATCATGGGGGATGGACGCCTCTCCCTCACAAACCTACCTCAATGAAGCCCTATCACTTCCAGACTCCCCGCCGTCTGAAGAGAGGATCTTCAACTACAGGCTGTCCAGGCGGCAAGGCAGGTGGTGGAGAAATGCTTTGGCATCCTGGCCACCAGGTTCCACGGTACTTTCTTCACCACCATGCGCATCGCCCAACAGACCAGTGAGGAGGATCGTGCAACGCTTGCTGGCATCTGCAACAATCTCATCGTGCACCCGCGTACAGGTCTTGCAGAACAGGCTCCTCGTGCGACCTCCAACCAAGCAACAATGGCGAAACATGGAGCCGACGGTGACATGGAAGGCAAGGGCAAAACCTGATAGACACTGCAGGATGTGCAAGGCCCCAACAGAGCCTCAACGTAAGGAAGAAGCAGCGCAACCTCCTGAAACACTGCGTGAGCAATCCCCAGCTGAGAAGGTGGAAGTGGCAAGAACAGGATGATAGATGATTAATGGATGCTTCCTTCAGCCTGTCTCATCACATGATGAATTGGGCCATGTGTGTTGGGTTGGCCTAAATGAACAGGGCATTTAATAAAGAGTTGTGTTAATGTTGACATGTCGTGGATGATTGATTTACATTATTATTGATAATAAAGGGCGCATAGGTGGGCACGTGGGGAGGGTGACCCATACACGTCCAACTATGCTTGCAACTGAGGTTTATCATATCCCACAGCTATTACCCATCCCACAGGATCCCTGCCCATTTACCAACTGCTATCTTAAACCATCCCACAAGCATGCAAAGGCCTTAAACCATTATCTAAAAGTTCCACCAAGACTTTATTTAATAAAATAATAATGAAGCAAGTGTGTGAAGCAAAGCATAATCTTTTATTAATAAAACTGTAAAGAAAAAATGACCCAGTCAAGTGTCCAAGAGCAAAAATAAAGTTTCAACAGATATCACCCATTCTGGCACTCTCTTGGTCCACTCGGAGGTGTGCCCAGTCTCGAGGGTGAAGGGTCCAGTGCTGTGGAGGTCGGCTGCTGCTGGACAGTGCTGGTCTGAAGCAACCACTGGGGTGCCCTGGCCCCGAGAGGGCACAGGGAGGAATGTGTTGAGGAGAACTTCTTAAACCCAGCTGGTTCACGCCCCGTAGTATTGAGAGCCCCTTCCTCCATGACATGGGGTGTCAGCCCCAGTACCTGATGCACAGATTGTACTGAGGGCCGGGCTTGGCTTGTGGAGGTGAGAAAGGAGCAGTGTAGTGGGGCTGTCTCTGTCTGCCAGCTCTGGGTGAGGACTGGCGTCGGTGGCATCTGGCATGGGCTGGCCAATCGGTGTGTGCGACGTCGGCATCAGGGTGGCCTGGGTGGGCATCTGGTGGCATCAAGTTGGCACTAGTGGTGTCGCATGAACATGTGCCTGGACTGGGAAGGGCTGCTGCCTGTGCTGCTGGACCTCCTGGTTAGCGTAGCCTTGGTAGGTGAAGGGCCTGTGGAAAGCCTTGGAAGGGATGACATCACCTGGGGTGGAGGAGCAGACTGGACTGCTGGTGGGAGAATTCATGGTCTGGAGGGTTGTGAAGCAGATCGGTGATCCTGTCCTTCACCCACCTGGTACTGGTGTTCCGCCATGGTCCCATGCAGGGTCTGGTTCACATATAGGTGAGGAAAGGGCTTAGTGGTTGGAGGTGAGGAGTCGGTGTGTACCAGCTGAAGAGAGATCTACACTGCTCCTGATGGGTGTCTCTTATCTCCAGCAGGGACAAGTGGCTCTGTCCTCCGGTTTAGAACCTCTCTGCTTTCTGTGGGAGGTGGAGCTCGGGGGGTGGATGCGGTTGGGCTGTGGTGGAAGCTGCTGTCTCCTTTCCTCCCACTGCATCAGGGGGTCCTCACACGCTCCGCCATGGGTAGTCCTGCTGTGGGGGGAGTCCTTGTATGGCACGCTCCACAGTAACTGCCTCTGGAAGACAGGAGCTGACTCTCTGCGGATCTCACCCTCAGAAGCTGCACTGGCCATCACATAAGGTCTCTCTGTCCTCAGCTTTGACACCAACGGTCTGGCCAGATTTCTTAGGTGCACGCTTCCCATAACCAGGTGTGCATGTGCTTCCACCAGGCCGAGGAGCACTGCCGAAGGTGCCCCAGGCTCTCCGCCTTCTCTCTCCAAGCAGCCTGCTTCCTTTTGGTGTCCCTATTAGAGCTGTGTCCCTTCCACCATAGATACTCGTTCTCTCTCAGCCACTCAAGCACCTCATCCTCATGTTCCTCTTCTATGTTGTATTGCCCTCCTCTCCCGTTCTCCGGCGTCTGCCTCTTCCTCCCTTTGGCAGGACCATATGACCCTCATCAGAGGGCTTCCAGGTTGTAGGGGCTGCTCCTTCACACACACCACCGACGCAGCAGAAGCACAGCAGGACCAGGATCAGCAGCAGCCAGAAGTAAGCACCGACAGCGCCAGCAGCACCAGCAGCACCAAGGAACACCAGCAGCAGCACAGGAAGCACCCAGGCAGGACCAGGAGACACCAGCCAGGACCAAGCAGGACCAGGAGCAGCGCCAGCACAGTAAGCACAGCAGAAGCACCATCACCAGAAGCAGCACCAGCAGAGTAAGCACCAGCAGAAGCACCAGCACCAGTAGCAGCGCCAGCAGAGTAAGCCCAGCAGAAGCCCCAGCACCAGGATCAGTGCCAGCAGAGTAAGCACCAGCAGAAGCACCACCGCCAGAAGCAGCATCAGCAGAGTAAGCACCAGCAGAAGCACCACCCGCCATAAGCAGCATCAGCAGCTCCTCCAGAAGCAGCATCAGCAGAAGCCCCAGCCCCAGAAGAGCAAGCTCCAGCTCCAGAAGCCCCAGCAGAAGCAGAGTGAGGGCCAGGGGTGGGAGGGTGGCCCTGTCCCTCTTGCCAGGGCTGGCAGCAAATGGCTGAGGCTTTCTCTTCTTCCCCATGGTTGTGGGGTTGCTGGCTGGCTGGCTGACTGGCTGGATGGCTGGCAGGCTGGAGAGCTGTGTCTGGAAGCAGGTCTTTCCTCTGAATGGTGACCTGCTTGGGAACTGCTTCCCTTTATATCCGCAGGGCTGATGCAATGCATCATGTGCAGTGACGCATGTGCAGTGAACGCTAGGCATCCACTAGGCATCTGCTAGGCTTCGCGTAGGCTTCCGCTAGGCATCCGCTTCATCCACTCTGCATCCTCTCTGCATCTGCTCTTTCTGTTCTGCGTCCGCTTTGCTGCGCTCCCCTGGAAGCCTTGTGGATGTGCCATCCGCTCCCATCTGCTTCCATCCACTAGGCTTCCATGGAGCATCTGCTTTCCATCCGCACTATGTCTCCCCCCGTCCGTTCCTTTCCGTGTTGTTTGCTCTGGTTATGCAATTTTTGCCCCATTTGACGCGATAAACAAACAACAGATGGAACATTTTTCTCGTCCGCTGTGTCCTTTTTACAAACGTTTTGCATCCGTCAGCCAGTGTGACAGGACCTTTACAGAACTCTGATTGCAGTTGCTTTAAAAAAAAACACACTTACCACTTAGCTTAACAGTCTTCAGCCAGCAAGAGATGGGGGAACAATTTTAAAGAACTCTTGGCTTGCAATAGTAACAGAAACTGAAGGGACCTTGAGATCATCTAGGTCAACCCACTGCTTTCACAAGAGTATTTCTGATAAATGCCTTATCCAGTCTCTTCTTAAAAGTCTCCAGTGGGGCATCCACAGCTTCTGGATTTAATTTAAATTTAAAACCTCTTTAAAAAAAACACTGTCCTGATCAGCACAAGCCTCTCCAGGCAAAATCCATAAACTCATGCAAGCAAGCAGAAGTGGGCCTCCCATACATGGAAAAATAATAAGAAAACCGCCCCCCTCTCCCGAAAATACTTCTACGTGCTTATTTGGGACCCTCAAAAAATAAGACCCAGTCTTATTTTCAGGAAAATATGGTATAATCTTAAAATTATCAATAGGCTTTTATTCCAAAATAAAAATAATTTTATTTTGGATAAAAATTATCCAAAATAATAAGTAGAAAAACATAAAAGATTTAGTATATCTTGCTACAGCTGTTCTGGAATGCTATCTGTTTAAGAAAGAAGCACTGTAACAACTAAAGCCAAATTAATCCTCTCTTAGCAGTTGGAAACGAGAAATATCAGAAGAAAAGCAAAAGATTTCCAGAGTTAGGTGAAAGAAGAGAAAACTTCAGAGCTGATAAAATTAGATTTCCATGGGATCATTTATATGGACTCTATAAATTTCCTTGCCAAATGTACATTGTAACTTGCAAATGACCACCTTTTGCTCGCCATTGTAAGCATGATAACTAATTTTAATAGATATATGTCTTCTAATATCCCCAAAGTTGTTTATCCTTGTGAAAACGATTTCTGATTTTCTATTCATTCTAGGGATCTTTTGAATTTCTTCTTATTGTTCTTTTTTGAAGTGTTACTTTTCCTATTTAAAAAAATATGTTTCTATCCAACATTCAGCATACTTTCCAACTGCTTGAGATAAATTTAAACTGAAACCACTGAAAGTCTCACTGTCCATAGAATAATGTTATTTCCATAATGTTACTCCCCCAACACTGCTATATTTCTTGTGGGATTTAATTGAATTATAGGAATCTAGGGAGACCGAGCCTATTTGGGCTGCTATAGAAGTGACCGTGCAAAACAAGACAGAACATTCACATACTTATAAGCTGAGTTATAATTAAGATCAATTCAAAAATCTCAATTCATCTCGGAAGAATTTCTTTGAAATTCTCTTCTTTAAAAATAAAATCAAATTGATTGAGACTGGTCGATAAAAAAAGTTAGAAAAATTTTAATCACGACAAGCTGAAAGGTTCTGTGTGTTTGATGTATATTTTACTGAAGTGCTGTTTTCAAATTGAAAAAGGTGCTTGTTTAAGACAGAAGATGATCAACATTCCTTCAGGACAAACTTTAGTTGACTTATTAATTCTTACTCAAGCAGAGTGATGATAAATGAAATTGTGCCAGAAGTGAAGAAAATGATGAATAAGGAAAAGCAATGCCACCTCAAGGCTTTGGTAAGCATAACTCAAGCCATAGTTTGTCCCCTAGAGATATACTGTGATGGGTTCAGCCTCGCATTAGGTATAAGATTAAGTGCCTTGGCTTCCCCGTTAGTTAATTATACACTCAAATGTTTCCGCTATATCATAAGCAGATAAGTTGATTTTTTAAAAATATCTGTACATGGATTGCTTATTGGTTGTTTCATTTGACAACTCGATCCTGAATGTTGCACCCCATTGGCAACAGTTATGCGGCAGGCAAAGCGGGGAGGAAAAGCTGGGGGCGGGATGAGAAAGAATTTGTGTATTTAGTTTTCATCAGAAGAATTCTTGTAGTTGAAAAAATATGTACCTGTCAAGTTTTCAACATTTTGCAAGCAATGCTGTTGTGATGTCTAAACCTGGCTGACAAATCCACATTCCAGTAGTAATGACAAATCAAGGGTAGTTCCCCCACCCTTTGGCTCTCCTTTTAATGTGTATTTTTTAAAACTGTGCTTTGACAGTCATACATATGATTGGACACATAGGTGGCACTTTGATGCCCTGTTTCATTATTAAGGTGAAAATTCACAATGGAATAAATGATGGCCCCCAAGTCTGCTATGGGTCCTGGAAATTATGCAGCTTTCAACAGTACTGGGAAGCCCAGGGCACTGAAAAGGAAAGGGTGTGGAAACTTTCAAAGGAAAATATGAACTATATCTGCAGAATAAGACATATTCTTTAAACAGCAGGTCTTAGGATATTTGTGTGAATATGGAACATGACCCCTAGAAAAGATTAAAAGATCTCTTTTTTGATGAACCACCCTGTTTATATAAAACAGCTGAATAGCATTTTAAGTAAGAGGTTGAACATATTTTTATGTCGATATGCTGACATCGTATTAATTGAGTGGTTTAGCAGTTATTTCCTTCTCCTACGGATAGAGCTTTCAGTTAAAATAACATTGATGTAAAGTACTTAAATTAATCCTTTTGCCAATAACGCTACAGGTAATCAATACACCTGGAATTAAACCACTGTTTTTGGCCAAAAGGCATGTAAGTCCCTTGTTTTAACCACTGCCGATGAAAAAGTAATAAACCTATCTGAAGCGAAATGGTCAAAGAACACTAGGAAGAACAACTAAAATTGAAATCAAATTACAAATGTGACTTGCAACCAAAGAAGATTAATTTTTTAAAAAAATAAATAGCCATAGTAATCATCAATTTGATAAACTCAGTCAATAAAACTTAATGTCATGGCGATGTGATTATTTTTCTAAAGATAAAAAACACACATATATTACTTGCTATATAGCAGAAAAATAGTCATTTATTCTCTTTTTTAGTTTTAAGTTCAGAGGTATTATTTTTTTAATATGTATCCAAACAGATTAGTAAAATAATAATGAAACAATAAAAGTCCTATTGATCCAACATTTTTATAATTGTTGTTGCAATATTTATACATTCGCTATTCTGACAATTACTGTATATTAAATTGATATTTAACCTAAAATAGGCCTGGAATATATTTGCAATACTTATGCTCCTTGTAAATTTTTTTTCTTTATGATATTATTTTGGCATTGCATGGAAATGTAAACTTGAATTATATTTATCCTCTTTAATTAACAATGCTACAAAGGAAGTAAAAATCTAACAATGATATTTAGGAATGAACCTGGCACACTGAGTTAAAGATGTTGCTTTCCTTAAAACAGCTACATTTTCCCATTCTAATGGAAGAAAGTTAAAACAGAAAGTTTAAACAGGAGAAATCAATAAGATTTCTTAGTTGCCAGCATTTCCCTGATTGTGATAAATTATAAATTATGCAGTCAATGTAGGACAACAAAAGAAGACATCTTCAAATTTCAATCAAAGGTAATTATTTAAGCAGGCTGAATGTTCTCCTTTCATAGAGTATGATCTCTCTTTGACAGCTCGTACTGACAGATGACCTTCTCTGCAACATCCTTATCCTCCAGATCATGAACAGGGTGTCTCTCCGCTTGAATATCTCTATATATTTGTGACACGAAGCTTTCAAATACAGCTATTGACAAATCAGAACATCAGTCTAAGTGGTGGTCTTCCTATCACTCACAATAAAGTAGCCATCACTTGTGGTGTTGTAGAGCAAGCCAATCCCTGAAAAATGAGTTCTCAGTGAGTGCTAATTTGACACAGCTCGCTTGCCTTCCCATAATTGCTCTGTCATTGTCAGTTGGCAGCTCGGGCTCATTCCTGGAAGCTGCACCATACAATTTGATACAATTACTCCCATTTACTACCACTATTATGCCACTGATGCTGCCCAGTCCGCATATTGACATGCCTCATTAAACCTGGATGCAGGCCATTAATGAACATTGTTAGCATTTCTCTTAAACTTTTTTGCCCCTAATAAACAGTCAGTGTTCCATGAAGGAGCACTGCCATTCTTGTGATATGATATTTATTATCTGCTGGGGGAAGTGTATGGGTGTATGTGTGTTGGTGGAGAGGGAAAGACTCTGCGAGTGAAAACCATGCAGATGCTGTAAAAGAGAGGTCTATGGTTAGATCAGGGGAGAAGAGCACTGATCAGTGGGGTATTTGGGGGCAGGGACACTGTACTATTAACCAAGTTACCTTTTCTATCCTATGAAAGATGGTGAGGATAAACATGATAAACCAGATTCCACCAGGTTTTTCAGGGTTGATTCACTCCCCACCACTTTAACACTTTCCCCAAGATGATACTGTGTGACACTCCAAATATTTTTTTTTAATTATTACTTTTATTTTATTTTATTTGCCCTGGGTCCTCCATCTATTATGTCCAGCTAACTTCCACATGCATTTTTATTCAGAAATAATTATGTGTTGATCAGAGGAGTTGGCGGCTGTCACCTGTATGGCAGGCACACCTGCTGTGTGACATAGGTGGTAACGATGGCATGCTCTTGAGCTGTCATGACAGGGACAAGGGCTTTATTGTCTATATGTCACCATTTCTCTTCGGCAAATTATCCTTTCCTGCACAATGACAATAATAAATGTTACCGTGCTTTCATAAACCCTGGTTGTAGGTCCCTTTCTTGTCCCTCATCAAAACTATATATCACTCATAATTTTCTGAGATGAGGAAAAAATCTTGCAAATCTACTACAATATATAAAAATGTGTATGTTGAATATTTCTATGAGAACTTGGAGGCTAATATTCTTTTCTTTCCTCCTTATTACTCTTCTCCATAATTAAATCAAGAATTGTCCTCTAAAGAATAAGAGTAGTTAGACCACCTATCTTTAGATAGACATGACTGGCCCATCAGAGCTCTTGTGATGATCAGATGGACTGTTGTAAACACCAGTCTCAGTATACTACTGAGTATACTCAAGTTGTTCTTTTCTTTGCCTCCCTGTTCAAGTCAGCAGGGAGAAGACAACAAATTCCCTTCTCTTCATCATTATTGCACCACACTTTCAAAGAAAAGAAGTCTGTCCCAAGATTATTAGACATCTATCAAAGCAAAGTAGAGAGGATGACTTAACAATTAATAATTAGCAATGAGGGAGCATTTTATCCACTAAAGTGTTAGTTCTAAGAAAGAAGGAAGGTACGTTTTCCAGAAGATTTAAAATAATTTCAACCTCCAGTAGTTTTCTACCAAGATTTGGGGCTAATATACACTTGTATCCTCAAGAAATTATACTTTTCTATATTGTGAAAAATAATACTCAGCAGTATTTTTCCACAACAAGGAGTAGAGACAAATCTAGAAGGCTCCATGAGGATATGATGACATGATATTACTGAGATCTCCTAACAGAGAATTAAATATGAAACAAGTCTCACTTTTTTTTTCATTCTTGTTGAATAACTATATCCACCTCAGGGACTGGGTATAGTTATGGAAACGAATGTCTAGAAGTCCCATTGTCATATCTGAATGGGTTGATAGAAAGATTAATTTTGAATCTAATAGCAAACCTATCACATGTGTGCCACAGGTGGCATGCAGAGCCATTTGTGCCGGCACATGAGCTGCAGGCAAACTTACCTCACTGTGCATGTGCACACCTCACCTCCACCCCCTTACTTGCACTGCGCCTCACAGCTGATTTTTGGTTGGTTGGAGGCCTTTTTCGGCCTCCCAAAGGCTTGGGGAAGGCTTCTGTAGGCTTTGCAGGCTGAAAACTAGCCCCTTTGTCACTTCCTGTTTTTCCGAAAATATTGGAAGTGATGAAATGGGGCTAGTTTTGGCCTGAAAAGCCTCAAGCCTTTGGGAGGCCACAAAAGGCCTCAAACTGACCGAAAATCAGCTGTGAGGCGCAGTGCAGGTAAGGGGTGGGTGTGTAATGGAGATTACACGTGCATGCATAGGGGGCATGGGGGGCGTGCATTGTGTTCTGGGTGCTGGCATGCAAGTGTGCATGTGCAATTGTGCGCACAATTTTCGGCACAGGAGCCCACAGAGGCTAGCCACCACTGTCCTAACAGATAGAAAAAGGTGAAAAGGCAGGAAAATGTACCTACTTTTATATATGCAAGAGTATAATGTTTTATTTCTTCAATATTCAAGAATGTTTTTCTGTTTTTACAGGGGAATAGTAAAAAAAGAAGTTGGATTGCTCTTTGATCTTATATTTGTTTATGAAACTTCAATGTTTCATTGTTTTCAATAATATGCAGTGTGTTCTTAGCAGAACTAAGATTTCTTTAGCAATTGTAGATACATTATTCTTGATTCTGTGCTTTCTGTATTCCTAAGGGAAGGCATTTTACTAATATACATTTGGATCACTGACTCTGTGCACTTTGCAGAACACATTGCAATTTATTTAATAACAACTTTCCTCATTTGTCATTTGCTTACTTGAATGCAGGTCCTCCCTTAGCAAAGCTGGAACATTATTTGCAATTGTGAATTAGTCTGCACATGTTGCTGTAAATTTAAACTATAGTAAAAATCCTTCAAGTATATTCGGTATTTCATCTTTGGCGAAGTTAACAGAAAATGCATGTTTAATAGCCACATTTTTTAAAAAAAAGGAAAGCTGAACTGCATTGTATATTATATGTGTGCTCTCAACCTTGAGAACAAACCTGCCCTCTGGATACATTTGAAATGAAATGAACTATGTCATGGGAGAAAAAGGCAGGTGAGCCTGCAGCAATGAGATGATCTTTGGCAGAGACATTGTCAACAATTTCCTATTTAACTTTCAGAAGCATGGTGCCCTCCTAAGATGTATGTATCCTGCTGATCTTCAATAGAACCATCATTCATGACCACAATGTCTATATAGGCCGGCACAGCTTGCTTTGTGTTTGGATGTGGGGATCACAAGTGTTAACATCTGATAATTTAAGTCTGCAGAAATTCTTTGTTTTTCTAAAAAGTGCAGTCTCTGAAGAGCCAAATCATCTTGGAATTTTGAAACAGAAAAAACTCAAAAGCATTGGGCCAGTGTACATTACAGTTCTCCATAAAGGATTAGAAGAAAAACAAAACTAGGAAAGATGTAAGGTTCCTATATTGTATATTCTCTTTAAAAGCTCTCAAATTTATTTTTGTTTTCAGCGGACAAAATTTCATTTTTTTAACCCAAGGATTCAGAAACACTTTGATTATATTTTTTGCAGTAGAAACAATTATATAGTTAATTGTTTAATAAATAATCTCCACAGTTTAGAACTGTTTATGAGAAAAGTGACCGAAGCAGCCACTTCTTTATACAGGAAAGGTAGACATGCCAAAACAAAGTTGGTCTTCAATCTCTTTTCATGATCAATCAATGAGAATAAATCTAGAAGGGACCTTGGGGATCTTCTAGTCCAAACTAGTCAAACATCTAGTCAAACATCCTGAGTCACGTTGCTGTCACATGATGTATCACAATGTTTTTTTTCTCCTTTTGTGGGGCTTGGATGAGCATGGCCTGCATGTGACACATCCAATCCGTAGGCTGCCAGTTTGACACCCCTACTCTATACCATTTCAGTAATGGTGGGATTCAAATTTTTTTTTCACTACTGGTTCTGTGGGCATGGCTTGCTGGGTGTGGCAGGAGAAGGATACTGTAAAATCTCCAGTCAGAAGTGGCATTTGCCGGTTCTCCCAACAACTCAAAATTTCCGCTACTGGTTCTCCAGTACTGGTCAGAACCTGCTGAATGCCACCTCTGAATTTCAGACAGACAGCTGTCCAGTCTTTTCTTAAAAACCTCCAGTGATGAAGCACCTACAACATCTGAAGGCAAGCTGTTCTACTGGTTAATTATTCTCACTGTTAGGAAGTTTCTCCTTAATTGCTTCTCTCCTTGATTAGTTTCCATCCATTGCTTCTTGTCCTGCTTTCTATTGCTTTGGAAAATAAGTCTCCACCCCCCTTTCTTTGGGGCAGCCCCTCAAATACTGGAATATTGCTATCATATCACCCCTAATTTCTTCGTATGTTTTTGTCTTTAGGCCCTTAATTATCTTAGTTTCTCTTCTTTTCACTTTTTCTACAGTCTCAACATCTTTTTTGAAATGTGGTGGCCAAAACTGGATGTAGTATTCCAGGTGTGGTCTTATACTAAGGCTTTATAAAGTGGTCCTAATACTTCATGTGATTTTGATCCTATGCCTCTGTTTGTACAACCAAGGTTTGGGTTAGATTTTTTTAGTGCCACTGCATACTGCTGGCTCATGTTTAAATAATCATCCACTAGGACTCCAATGATTCATGTTTAATCATGAACTTACTGATTTTGAGCCAGGTCTCAACTAATATGTATTTGTACCTTTTTTCCTGCCTAGGTTTAAAACCTTGCTTTTCTCCACATTAAAATTCATTTTGTTGGATAGGTTGTTGTTCAAGTTTGTCAAGATCTTTTGGATCCTGAGCTTGTCTTCGGAGGGGTGTGTGTGTGACTATTCCTGCCAGTTTAGTGTTCATCTTCAATTTTGATGAGTTCCCCTTCTGTTCCCTCATCTAAGTCATTTATGAAGATATTGAAAAGTGTTGGGCCTAAGACTGTGCCTTGTGGAACTCCACTGCCTACTTCTCACCATGTGGATGTAGTACCATCAAGGATTACTTGCTGAGTATGGTTTGTCAGCCAGTTACAAATCCCTCTGGTGGTGATTCCACATTTTTCTAGCTGACCAAGAAGTAGAGGTTGTGGTCTACTTTGTTGAAGCCTTTGCTGAAGTTTAAGTATACAATATCCATAGCATTTTGCTGGTTTACGAATTTGGTTACTTTGTCAAAGAATGAAATAAGATTGATTTGGCATGATCTGTTTTTAACAAACCTCTGCTGGCTACTAGTTATAATTATTTGTTTCCAGATGTTTACAGTTATTTTTTTTTTATTTTTTTTTCCAGTATCTTCCCAAATATTGATATTAGGCTAATTGGTCTGTAGTTTCCTGGGTCTTTTGTTCCCCCCTTTTTTGAAGATAGGAACCACATCAGCTTTTTTCCAATTCTCCAGTAGTTTCCCAATGCTCCAGGTTTTTTTTAAAGATATTTACAATGGTTCTGAGATAACATCTGCCAACTCTTTAGAACTCTGGAATGTAATCTGTCAGGTCCTGGTGATTTATATTCTTCAAAATCAAACAGGGGTTCTTTTACCATTTTCTTCCTTATTTTAATTTTTATTTATAATCTGTCTTTTACAGTTATATTTTTGGTAGGTTGGGCTATAGTTTCTTTTTGCATGAAGACTGATGCAAATAATAAGTTAAGCAACTCTATTCTTTCTCTGCTGTCTGTTACTTCCTTGCCATCTTCTCTCTTTAACGAACTGACTTTTTCCTTGACTTTTTTCTTATTGTTGATATGTCAAAATAAACTTTTTTTATTATCTTTGACCTGTGTTGTAACCCTTTGTTCATTCTGAACCTTTGCTTTCCCAACTTCATCTTTGCAGATTCAGACTGTTGGTTGATATTCTGCCTTAGTAATGTGTCCCTCTTTCCATTTTTGTACTTATCCATTGTTGTCTTTGTGCAATCATAATCTTGGATTTCTTGTTTTTCTTTGTCAGTGATATTGTGTTGAACTGGGCTTTAATGATAATTCTTGAGTTCTCTCTTTTAGCATGTTCAACCATGAAATTTTTCTTAGGCTCTTTCTGAGTTTGTTAAAATTAGCTTTTTTAAAGTTTAAGACACTGGTTGCATTGCTTGTGTTTAAATTTTTTTCATTTTATATTGACCCATAGGTATTTTAGGAGGTTTCATCCTTGGTTTTGTGTGTTTCTATAGAGATGTAGTGATCTTTTATATATAATGAAACTCTACACCCTCTTTTGTTATGTCTGTTTCTTTTTAATAGTTCATATCTGTACATTCCAGTCATCAGTTTCATCCACTAAATTTCAGTAATGACAACTATGTTATATCCATCTTCATGTATACTTTAAGTTCATGCTGTTTGTTCTATAAACTTTGAGTGTTAGTTTATAGGCATTTGACTCCTTTATGGATCTTGGGTATGTTTCGTACGTCAACTACTCTGTAACTGGGATTTTCATCCTTTCCATATCTCTCAACTTCATTGTGTTTTTATATTTTTATTTCTTCTTTCTCTTTACTCCCTCCTGATGGTTTTGCTTGGAATTAGGCTCTATAGGTTGTGAAGCAGGGGTAGGATTGAGTGTGAGTGTGGCTAGATGGCCGTGGCTAGGTGGGCATGGCCATGTGACTGGGTGGGCATGGCTTTTTTGTACCCCCATCCCATTTTTTGGGCCTTCTGGGCCTCAGGGGAGCCTACTGGGGGCATTTTTGCTCCCAGAAGGCTTCCTTGGAACTCAGGAAGGCAAAAAATGGAGTGTGTCAGGGGGCAGCTGTGCCTCCCCCTCCATTTTTTCCCTTCCTGGGCCTCAAGGAAGCCTCCTGGGTGAAGTAGTAAGTAAGTAACAGATAACAGATAATCAGAGTTGGAAGGGACCTTGTGACCTGGTCACCAAGTCCAATCCCCCGCCAAAGCGGGAGACCCTGCACCATTTCTGACAGATGGGAGTCCAATCTCTTCTTGAAAGTCTCAAGTGATGAAGCTCCCACAACTTCTGAGGCTCTGTTTCCCATGGTTGAATTATTTCACTGTCAGAAAGTTTCTCCTTATTCCAGGTTAAATCTCTCCTTGTTCAGTTTCCATCCATTATTCCTTGTCTGGCCCTTCGGGTGCTTGGAAAATAGCTTGACCCCCTTCCTCCTCCCTGTGGCAGCCCCCAAATACTGGAAGACTGCTCTCCTGTCTCCCCGGGCCTTCTCTTCCCTAGACTAGCCAAGCCAGTTCCTGCAAAGTGTTCATTGTATGTTTTAAAGCTGCCAGTCCCCTCATCCTCCTGGTGCTCTTTCTCTGACTTTTTCTAGAGTCTCAAACATCTTTTTTATAATGTGGTGAACAAAACTGGATCAGTACTCTGGGTGTGGTCTTACTAAGGCTTTACAGAGTGGTATTAGTACTTCCCTTGATCTTGATTGTATCCCTCTGTTGTTCCAATTTCGGATTGCATTAGCTTTTTTGGCTGCTGCTGCACACTGCTGGCTCCTCCACTAAGACCCCAAGATCCTTTCACAGTTACTGCTATTAAGCCTGGTTTCACCTAATCTAAATGTGTACTTTTGGTTTTTCTTGCGTAGTGTAAGGTCTCCCTTTTCTCTACATTGAATTTCATTTTGTTAGATAGGGCCCAGTGTTCTAGTCTGTCAGAGATCCACCTGAGTCTTCTTGGGTGTTGGCTATCCTGCCAGCTTAGTTACACCTGCAAATAATTTCCCCTTCTATTCCCTCAATCTAAGTTGTTAATGAAGATATTGAAGAGTACTGGGCCTATGACAGAACCTTGTGGCACCTCAGTGCTGACTTCCCTCTGTGGAAAGGGAACTTCACAAGGACAATGGTGTCACCCAACCAGGAAAAAGCCGAAGGAAACATAAGGCCAGCCATAAGACAAACTTCGCATAGGAAAAGAAATTTAATAAAAGGTATTAAAGAAGCCCCCTAGACAAAAGCCAAGTAATTAAGAAGCTAGGGAAACAAGGAAAAGAAAATCCTTACCCAGAACATGCCAATCAGCAAAACAAACAGACAAAAGATACAAAATAAATCACAAAGGAACAAATAGATTACTACAAGACAAATAGGAAAAACCATTATAAAGCTTAAAAGAGATTAGGAAAAAACTGATGATACAATCAAAGCCACCCTGCAGAGTTTATTTTCCCGCGCCTCGCTAACTTTGCCCTTCTGGCAAAAAAATAAATCTTCAGGATTTTAATATCTAAACATTAAAAATAAACACTAACGAACATTTATACACAAAGGCAGGAAAAAGGTATAAAAACCAAGAAACACTTACCATTCGAAGTTAGGCTACTAGGCCCAGGAAAGCAGCCTCGCTGTCTCTCGCCTTCCTGAAAATAAAAAGATCCAGCTTTCAAGCAGTTGTCTGTATCCTTGCGCCGGAGCTCTCCCAGCGGGAAAATTCGAATCCTCGGAAGAAAGGCACTTTGACAGCCTTTCAACACCTCCCTGTAGACTTAGACCCATTAAGGACTACTCATTGAGTATGGTTTGCCAGCCAGTTGTGAGTCCATCTAGTGGTGATGCTATCTGTTCCAAGTGAGGGGAATCCCGGCACAGCTGATCATAGGAACAGCTGATTGTCGGGAGGGAAAAAAATACCTTAAGGAGTGACTGGGTAGAGAAGAACGCAATCAGCGATGCTGGGCATGCATGATAAGGACTGACTGGGTGGGGAGGAGAGGGACAAGCGGAGAGGGGAGGGACCAGTCAGGGCCACGATTTGCTGGTTCTCTGAACTGTGCAGAATCATAACAACTGGTTCTATAGAACAGGTCCAAACTGGTAGAATCCCACCCCAGTTGTGAAGATTGATGCCCCTCCCTCCCTCAATTTTAGCCTGAAGCCCTTTTGATAAGATGAGCCTCTCCCCCTCTCTCTCTCCCTCCCTCCTTCCCTCTCCCTCTCTCTCCCTCCTTCCCTCTCCCTCTCTCTTCCTCCCTCCCTCCTTCCCTCTCCC
>BHFT01003449.1:0-41329 GCA_004320025.1 Laticauda laticaudata
TACGCCCATTCTCTGTGAGCTGTGAAGAGCATCCAGCCCCACCCATTTCTTTCCATCTGGTGGGGTTCCGTTCCAGTAAGGGATCTAGATCAGGTGATGAGTTCCGGACTTTGGCACTCAATCTTTGCAAAACTGGGGGATGCTGAGGAGGAGTTTCATGGAGGAGAAGGAGCGTCCCGGAGTTTTAAGCCCAGCCTTTCCAGAAGAGACTGAAGCACCTCCCTCACTTCTGGATGCTCTTCACAGCTCACAGAGAATGGGCGTATCAGGTAAGTACCAACACCCTTTCTCCCACATAATTTCTCAATGTATTCAAAGACAATCAAATATTTCCATATTAATTCAAACTAAAAAGAGTGAAGTTGTACTATATCAAAGAAATGAATTCAAGCAATGAATTGATGAATGAGGTATGGTTTCAAATAGCAAACATGTATTAAAAGTAAGATAACTTCAGGAAAAGCATAAGGGACTAAATGTCCTTCAAAATTTATTTATTACCTTATTGATAATACATTGAAGGAGAAATAATAAATAAGATTGTATTTTATTTGAGACATCAGTTCACATAGGAGCAGTCACATAGACAATTTTTTCCATATACTGGAGAAGAAATATTATTATTATAGGTCAGCCAAATGTTTAGGCTAGATTGGTCATTTTTATTCACCTATCAAGTCCTTCCTAAGGACATGAGATAGGCAATGCTATTGTTTGATGTTGCTAAAGGTATTGTTATTGGATGTAAGCTGTTTAAATACAGCTACCTTTTCCAGTTTTACGGATGTGATTTTGTCAATGCCAATGGTGTTCAAATGGTGCTCCAGTTGTTTGGAACTGCATACAAGACACTATCCCTACTGGTACTATCTTTGCTTTCTTTTACTACAGTTGTTCTATTTCTCTTTGCAGGTTTGTGATTTTGTCCAGTTCTTTCCTTCTCCCCCCTGCTGTTTCACATCCGATATTAGGCATTTTTGTCTTTCTTACTGACAACTGTTAAGTCTCAGAATATTATATGCGACAGGTGCTTGTTTGTTTGAATTCTAAAATCCCTGAGCACTTTAGTTTCTTTATTTTCTATTACTTTGTCCATTTTATGGTCCCACCAGTTCTTGCTTTCAGACAAATGGTATTTCTTGCAAATATTTCAGTGCTCCATTGTTGTAACTTTGTCATGCCGTTGTTTGTAGTCAATTTGTACAATCTTGCAGCAGCTAACTAGGTGGTCCACTGTTTCTTCAACTGCTTTTCAAAGATGGCCTTTTCTATCTGTTGCTGTCTTCTCAGTTCTGGTTTTGTATGCATTTGTCCTTAAGGCTTGTGTGTGTGTGTGTTTTGTGTGTGTGTGAGAGAGAGAGAGCGGGGGGAGGGAGGGAGGGAGGGAGAGGGGGAGAGAGATGCATTCCTTTGGAAAATTAGGGTATGACAAAATAATTCATGAGTAAATAGAAAAAAGTTTTCTATCCCTTTAAAATATTTTATTGTATCAGTGCACAGCAGTCAGCATACATAAAACTCATACTATTGGCAAAAGCCTTATCAAAAATATTTCCTCCATCTTAAATATATTATATTGCCTTATGATATTTGATGCATTACAACTAATATTATTATAATCTGACCTATGACACAATGAACTTTAAATGATGTAATTATTAAACTTATTAAATAAGGACCATCAATTAAAGTTGTCCTGAAAAAGAGTAAAACTTTTAACTATTTCACTTGTTTCCGATTAAACCTGAAATTTAAATTTCTAGAAGGAAAATGAAATTATCTTTTAATTAATTGTTTGACCACTTTTAAAACATCAAGCTAAAAATTGCAAGTATTTGCCGGGGCTGTAAAAATTCTGCTATTTCCATTTATGTACTGGGCCCATAGAAGCAAAAAATATTGCAGCACAGGCATTCTAGAATATTTCTCCAAGTAACTTTCAAGAACTACTTACAGTTGGCACTCTAGTTGTAAATGCTTTAATTTTATACATTTGCAAATGAAACAGGCAATTCTTGAAGAGTACAGTTGATAACTTGAATTAAGCCATTGAAATGTTTACAAATTAAATTGGGAATTATATTTCCCTCAGAGCTCTGGTGACTGAAACTGGAAAACTGGAACACAAAATAATGTTTCTCAAGCACATTTTGTTTATCAAAGCTTATTTTTAAACTGCTATTTTATTTCAATGTTTAGTTCCATATTTATCCTTCTAGTTGTATTCTTGTCACTTGATTTTTTCCCCTGAAACACAAAGAATGTATTTCAAGCTAATTATCTCAATCTTTTAACTCAAAGGTTTGCATGTTGTCCTCTTTTAAAGTGTTAAAAGATACTTATGTGATACTGTTCTGTCTTGAAGGGAACCTCTGTCTTTATTAGCCGTTGCTGGAACATTAAGGAGTCAATATTCTAGGCAGAGAGTGTTACTAAGAAATCAAGATGTAGTCTTTGCTTGCATGTCCTAGCGGCCACAGAAAGATTGGTTTGCCTCCAAACTCTGTGAATCAAGCCACAGGGGCCTGTTTTGTGAAGTGAGCACTGCAGGATTCACACAGCTGTCAAGAGTAGGCAAGTACCAAATCCAGCTGAAACAATTCTAAAACCTGGTCAAGACACAAAGCCAATTGTGTGTGTGTGTGTGTGTGTGCGTGTGATGTGTCTGTTTATTTCTGAATTATACTGAAAAGAAGAAAAACTTTTCTTTCCCCTGCCTTCTCATAGCTTGAGAAACAATTGTTATAGTCATAAAGCATAACTAGATGATAACCAAAAACATGATGTAGTATAGGGGTGTCAAATTGGTGGCCCACAGGCCAGATGTGTCACATGCAGGCCATGCCCATCCCAGGTCCACGAATGGGGAAAACATTGCAAAACATCACGTGACGGCAACATGATGCAGTGAGTTTGACACTCATGATGTAGTATTTTCTTTGAAAAAAAAAAAAGAATAATGAAAGCGGTCCTATCACTCTCAGTAGCTATAGATGTTGGTGATCAAGACTTCACTGATCTGATTTCAGTTTTTTGTTTGACTTCTGTTTTTTATGCCTTTCTAACAACAAGAATCGTTTGTAGAAAGTATTGCACATGGGGTTGTTCATGTAGATCTCAAAGTTGAACTTGCCCAGCAATGAGTGGTAGCCTCAAGGAACAGAATTTTTATCAGGGAACCCTTCATAGCCCATTGAAACTGGCTTTGTTCTCCATCTTTTCTTGTACTAGGAGCCTGCACTAAATAAGGATACTGCCCAAGTATCCATGCAAGCTATTATTGCTCTCTTGGGGCAGGAGACAAACATTCTGGCTGTAGGAGCAGAAAAGTAGAAGAAAAGGAGCCTTCAGTCTCATTGTGCAATTGCCTTGGAGAGTTTTCTCTTGTTTTATTTGCACTGACTTGGTTTTGCTTCATCATTGCGTGTAAGGAAAGTTTTAGTCTCTATATTCAAACAATTAAACAGCTCACGTATTGTGAAACCCTGCCAGAGTTCGAGCAGAATTGGAAAAGATTTCCATGTGTCTGAACTGAAAGAGTAGTAATAGTAGTAGTAGTAGTAAAAGCACATAGTAATTCTCATAACACTCATGCTTGGCATGAATCTAATTCAATTTTGTGACTGTGGAAAACTTTTAGTAATATTAATGCTTGATTGTTATAGGTGGGGGCAGGTTATTCTGACAGACATGCTGTTGATATAAAAACTTGAAAGAATGCTCAGCAGATTCTACAGGTGCAGAGAACATACATCTGTAATGACTAACTGACCTTTTTTCTTAAAGGCTGACATAATGTTGAAAGGAATGTTTTATTTATATATTGTACTGTAGTTTATTGACCAGTACCAAAATGTATGACCAGGGTGATTTTGTATGACCAGTTTTTATTTTTTCTGGAATCATTCTCTTTATTCCCTAGACCACCAGCAGATTGATTTGTGTTATTATATCATTATTTCAAAGAAAGTGGCATTGCTTAAAATAAAGAATAAAGCAGGACTTGATATTTGTACAAAAGCAAACATGCATCAAATAGAGATATAGAGTTGTTTTCTAAAATGAATGGAAATGCACTTGCTGTCATCATCCATGTCATATGTCTCTAGGTTTCTATCCGAATAGTCTTTATTGACTTTGTGTCAAGGAATGCTGGATGCCAGATGGAATGGCAAGCAACAGGGGAAGGGTGTCAGCTGGAGTGCACAGCTGGAGTGATGTCATCACTCAGCACCAAATGCACAGCTGGCTATAAATTGGGCATGAAGGGTTCAGAGGAAGAAGGAAAGGGTAGCCTGAGCTGTAGCACTAGTAATGGCCCCACTAACTTTTGTGTTGTCTCAAGGATGGTCACCTTAATTTCTGCCATTAGGCAATTTTGAAACCAATGCAGTGAGGCAGTAAAAACTTGTTAGTCCTTGGCAATAAATACTTCCAATAACATCAAATCAGTAACACCATACTAAATATGTAGTTTGAATTCCTGTGACTTATTAATAATCATGCATTTTTTATGCTGTCATCCAATCTATAAAAGAAAAGATCAGCAAAAATAAGTTGTGAACTTACTTTTAAAAGGAACTTCCTAGATTTGTCTTTATTAGCTTTTGAATGCCTACATTTTCCCAGTTTGGTCTGTTTCTTACCCTACCTTCTTCATAACATCTTTTCACCCTGTTTCCTTTTCTTCTGAAGGCTAGGTCCCACTGGCCGACGGACGCAAAACATATGCATAAAGGACACAGTGGACGAGCAAAATTTCGGGGGTGGCTCCATCCGTTGTCATCCGCTCCAAAAAGTGGTGAAAATTTGCATAAGCAGAACGGAAAAGAACGGATGTGGGTAGTATGTAGCAGGGATGTTAAACGGATATTCATAGGAAGCAACTCACATCTGCTGCAGCTGAAAATGGAAAGAGGGAGGAAACAAAAGGTACACGGAACGTCTACACAGCATATATCAGATGCAAACCGTTCACTACGCATCCTTTCTATTTCCGTGCTACTAACGCTGTGTAGATGTTCCGTGTACCTTTTGTTTCCTCCCTTTTTCCATTTTCAGCTGCAGCAGATGTGAGTTGCAAGGATGCCCAGAGGATGCAGAGAGGATACAGTGGACGTTTAATGGATGATAAATGGACATAGAACGTTTGTTGCTTGGATGTCGCGGATTTACATTGTACACGGCGGAAAGTTCATCCGTTCACAAAGTTTTGTGCAGCTCAAAACTTCTTGCGTGGATGAAATCGCAGTGGACGGATGCTCGACGGATAGAGCGTATGAAACACGTATGCAATGAGTACACAACGGATGCATAGCTTTTTCCAATGGATGGCAAGCTTTTTTTAACGTTTTACATCCTCTTTGCATCTGTTAGTGCAGTGGGACAGGGGCTTGAATTCCTTCCTAGTCTCTCTTTGTCAGAAGCTAGCCTGCTCTGGTCTCTTTGGCCCACATCTTATTAGAATAATAAGAAATGATTAGAATGATTTCTTCAGAAAAATTGGTACAAAACATATTATTATGGTACCCTTGAGGTTATCCTTTACACTGTCTGCTTAAGTTAATGGTATGTCAGCTCATCTCTCATTTGTGGAATTAATGGTTCCATCAGGACAAGCATCATATTTTTTACAAATCATTCTGAGTTTGGTTAACAAATTGGAGAGGAAAAGAAATGATAAACACTGCATGGCTTGACACTGCATGGCACATACATTATAAATATCATCAGGTATGAGTGCTAGGAGAAGCTGAGAGACTTTTAGGAAAACTCTGTCATCATGCATTTTAAAGGAGACATGGTAAATCTATTCATCATAAAATGAAGACCACCACAGTGTTTGCCGAGTAGAAAGCCAGCCTTTCTCTCTCTTTCTCTCCTTTTTTTTTGGATAATAAATGATTATGGTGCTGGAAGTGAGTCAGACTGGCCAAGAGACAAACTATCTTTCATTCGTTTTTGGATTCACCTGCACATATTCAGGTGCTCAGCAGAAATTGTTTTGTCTTCAAGGCTGAAAGATCCTTTAGTTTAAATTAAGGGCATTTCATTGGACTTCCCTGAGAAAGTAAAATAAATTTGCTAGTGGTTACAAGTTGTAAAAAGCTGTTAAAATACACAGGTTCTGCCTCATTTCCAATGAAATGCTGTGACTTAAGAACACTCGTTTATTGTTACACATGATGTTGCCAGACAGTCCAGGTAGATGAAACTAGATAATCTTTCTTTAAGCATTTAATTATCATTAATGCTTTGTTTCAAAGGAGGAGGGCTATAAGGAAGAAAGAAAGAGAATGAATGAATGAAAGAAAGAAAGAAAGAAAGAAAGAAAGAAAGAAAGAAAGAAAGAAAGATTTTATTACCTTTGTCCCATAACAATCTTAGTTTTCTATTACTATGGAAATACATTTTCTCAATCATTGTGCCAACAAAGCTGAGATGAATAAAATAAGATATTAAATAATGAAACTTGAAGAGACATACATGAAACTTTAAAAACCTTACTGGGGAAATCAGCTTATGTCAATAGTGCATTAAAAACATCTATCTAACTTGAACATTTATATACATATTGTAAGATCATGACTGCACATAAGGTATGTGGTAAGAGTAAAGTCTAACTTTTCATCAGTTAACTGTAATACAGTATGAATTACAAATGTGTGTGTAGAGAAGGTGCCTTTGGTTGAACCAAGAACTCTGGACTATGATGAGATCAATGACAGGTTAAAAAAGTTGATACCTAGAGATAAACTTTATGATATTTGGCAGTGTAAATAACGCCTTTGAGAGAATGATCATCTATTTTTTTCTTTATATATAATTGATTTAATTGTGAATCTTCTATTTCATATTGTAGAAGGTTCTTAGCATCACTGAAAAATTTAGCATACAATAGATTGGATCCACAGTTTGTGTATTCAAAAACAGGAATTCATTTGATAGGGTTAATATTTGAAAAAAAAACCCTACAAAAAAACCATTTTGACTTATTTATTTTTTAAAATCTTTTAACTGACATTTTTCATTTCTTTTATGAATTTGTGTAAGAGAATGGGGCAACAAAAAGACAATAAGCATTTGGGTATCAACCAATGTAGAATCTCTTGTCATATATAATGGTATACATCTAGAGAAGGCTAGATTCTTTCCTTCCTTCCTTCCTTCCTTCCTTCCTTCCTTCCTTCCTTCCTTCCTTCCTTCCTTCCTTCCTTTTCTGCTTTTCTTAGCATAACAATAAACCAAGCTGTAAGATTAATATCAAGCTCCATAACTTGGCAGCACTTATGACTTCAATATACTATTAACATTTTCCAAAAAAAGTATCATATGTAGCTCAGTATTGGACTCTGGAGTCCTTGGTGCTTTCTAAAGTTGCTTGCTTACTTGCAGATGCTTCATTACTTGACTAAATAACATAATTAGTTCTATATGCAGTAGCTTGCCCAATCAGTGTTGGAGATGTGTTTTTTTTCATTGGTAGTTTCTTGATTGGAGTATCTGTTCTGCTTGATTATTTGTCTGGTGTTAATCTCTGCTTATCTGTTTGCGAATTATGGAGAGATGTGTTCTAGCTTTTTTTTGTCGAAGTAGAGTCATTCTTTACCAGTTCTAGAAATTGATGATAACAATGAACAGCAAAGGATATCATGGACCCGTCTTTAGTATTCTTGTATATAGCTAATCTGCAAGATCAATTTGTGTAGGGATATGCGAGAATGCCTAGTTTTACTGTCAGGGGATTCCCAAATAAAGATGCAGATTTTGACAGGAGATGTGTATCTTGGAGATCCAATGATAGAGCAGCAGGGAATTTGCCACTCCAAGTACCAATCAAGACCATATATGTTGAGGGAAAGTAGCCAAACATCCCACAGTCAGATACCTTGTTCTTTTGAAAACCCAGATAATGGAAACACAAACAAGCACTCCAAGTTTGGAGATTTCGAGAAAAGTGAAGAGCAGATGTGTTTTTTACTGCTGGGTAAAGGGAAGCATCTGGCAAAACACTGTATGAATAAGAAATTAGGAACTATTTCTTCAAAGTGAAAGTGAAAGGAAGCCAAAAATAGTATTCAAACAAGGTGTGCAGAATACAATTTAGTCGAATTTAATAGAATAATTTCTTTCAAGCATGCATTAATACAACTTCCATCCGACAGGATAGAAAACAAAAATGTTGCCTAAACAGTTACAAAGTACAGTCTGGATGGAAGTAAAGCCTAGGTACCATTTTTAGTACCTCGTATTTACTTCATGTTATTCTAGACAGGAAATTTATTTTTTCTTGTTTTATCATAAAGAATGAATAATTTAAATCTATACCAAGGGAGAACCTCTGAATAACACTATAATATCAGCGCTAGCATTATGTTATCTCATACCTTTTTCCTTTCAGTTTTTAACTGTTACAATAGCAACATGACAAATATCATTTACAATAGCAAATGACTTGCCGTACATTTTGAACTTCTGAAAAAACTCTAACTTGCAGGACTAAAATACTAGGTAGATACTTCTACTACCTTTATCCACTAGGTGACAGTACAACCCTTTCACCTTTCTATTATTAGACAAAGGTAATGAAAATAAAAAGAAAAGTTAATTTAAACAAAAGAATGCTGAACGTGTACTGCCCAGTTAAGTAAATGTTATGTATGGAATTATCTCTGGCTTTCATATTATTGTGAAGACATGGCTTTTTTTTTTTTTTTTGAGATTGCTCTTTTTAGAAAGAGATTTTATTAGGGGACTGTAGTAATGATTAGTAGCAAAAGAATAATTAATGAAGTTGAGGAAAATGAGCCATTCTTAAGGTAAGAAATGAAGAACATTTGAACATTATCACATCAGAACATTTGTATAAATAAAATATTTTAAATATAAACATAATGCAATATTTGTACTGTTTTATTCTTCATGCTAGACCAAATTGTCTTGATCAAATATAACTTATTTTCACTGAATAGAAATTAAGATTTCTTTATTAAATTTCTTAAGAAAATGTACTGAAAAGTAATGAACACCATTGAATTCAGTAGAATGTACTTCATAATGTTTAAGACTGCAAATTCAGATTGTCAAAGTGGTTTTAAATACTATATTTTAAATAAATTATGAACTAACTTCATAAGATTACAATAACACTATTTAAATTGAACGGTTAACTTCTGAAATCTGAATATTATATATTAAAAAGCTATTCATGTTTATTCAAAAGTAAGTACTTTAGTGTCCAACAGTCTTACTCCCCAATGTTTAAATTGTAATTTAATTGTAACTATTCATAAAGGTTTTTATATTAAAATAAAAAGTTAATTTTATTTATTTATTTAATTCAATTTCTATTTAACATTCTGTAGCTGCTATATGATCATACTTTATAAACTGAATGATAGTATGTAAGCAGCTCATGGTGTGAGAATGTTATCTAGAATTTAATTTGCAATAAAACTATCAATAATGTTTTGTTATGATAAAATGATATATAAAGCATATAATTTCCATTTAAGGGAAAAGTTTAACAGCTACATTAAACATAAAATACAAATTAAAGCACCTTTTCAAACAAAGTAGGATAGTTCTATAAATTTATGAAAACAAAATAAATGTTCTTCCTCCTTATAGCAGAAAGTGGTATTTCACACCATTTATTAGATTTATTTAGAAATCACTTGTGGATTCATGAAACAGCAGGAAAAAATTCCACATTTTTTGTGATTCTGGAGTATACAACAAGATGTTGCAAAATATCTATGTCCTATTACAGAGTTCTAAACTTGGATTTCTCATGTTTCTTAAGCTGGTACTGCAACAACAATTTTTAGATTAAGCTTCCTTTTATCCAGGATTTGCTTATGTAGGAGGATGCTGACCCTTAATCTGCATGTATAGCTAGCAGTTGGAATGTAGTTAGAACGTTCACAGACTCCGTCTACTGCACTGAGGATTTTGCACTGCCCTCATAATCTAAGTGAACATTATGCTGAGTAAATTCCCATTTGGCTGAGAAGGTGACAGAATTTTGGAAGGATATATAAAAACTATGCATAAAACTGATGCAAGGTTTTTTCAATTTAAGTCATTTCATTTTACTATTTTTAATAATAAAAAAAATTCTTTCTCTCAGGAAGACACAGATATTCATATTCAGCAGACAACATGAACAGTCCATTTAATTTTCTGGAAAGTCACTGTAAGGAATTATTATAATATCGCTTATAACAAATGAGTAGGAAAAACTTAGTTGCTAGGAAATATTAAATCATTAGTCAACTACTAAAAGAAAAATAAATAATGTAATGGGATTGCAAGTGTATTTTTACAGGTATGTGAAATTTGTAATTAAAAATAATTTTATATTATAGCAACATTCAATGTCATAATGGTACATAATGGTAAAACCTTGCTGAAATAGCAATTGCAGTGTTTGCATTGTATTGAGGGAAAGGAAATTGCACTTTTATAGTTGACAAATGTGACATATCAGCCAAGGCAATTGTTGGACCAGCAAGATTAAAGTTCAGATTTATGGCACAAGAATATATTCCCCAAATAGAAATATTCTGTTATTTTCCATTGTTTTTCTGCTGTATTTTAAATTCAATTGCTACACAGAATTGTGCCAAAATCATCATTAAAGGCTTTTTAAAGTAGCACATTATTATCCTATAGTTATAAGGTTCTTTTAGGAACTGGAAAAATCCCATTTCATTTAATTTTACAAAGCTATAAAAAGTTTATAATAAAAGTGGAAGTTTTCATGTGATCAGTTCAGGAATAAGAATACTGTATTTTATAATCAGTACACCTTTATGGACTATAAAACTGCTTTTAGGTTTTTCTACCTAAAATCACTAGTTTTAGGTTAGAGCAAGAACCAGGATTGATTTTTTAAAAATGTAAAGAGTCATTTTGGCAATAATAATGATTTGTTCAAAATACTTTTGCACTTACAAAATTGTAACAGAGAAATGACCAATGCCTATACATTTAGCACACTACATTATAAAATGAAGTTTGCCTTACTTGTTGCATAGAGTAGTTGCTTACAGTAAATAACATTTTAATAGACTAACAGTTTGTATTGTATTGCAAAAATATGTAGATGGTAACCCTGTAGATTATATATAGCAGTGGTCTCCAAGCTTTTTTATTGGTCCCTGGTCAAAGTGCGTCTTTGTGAAAAAGTTCCTGGCCGTTTTAGTTAAGAAGGGGTTATCATAAGGGCTTTACTATTTCTTTACTAAAAACATATTTTTATATATATTTTAATCACGATTATTCATTCTTTGCGACCCGGTACAAAATGATCCACAGACCGGTCCCGGTCCAGGGCCAGGTGGTTGGGGACCCCTGATATATAGGAGTGAGTCCTATTAAAATCAATGTAGCTTCATTCTAAATAGTCTTGTGCAAGACTTCAGTTTTAGTGAAGTAGTCATACTGTTTCTGTAGGATTTCTACAGTTCATCTCCTAAATTAGAAGAAAGTATTTTTTAAAAATAGCAGAGCAAAGTGGGTGTTTTTCTAGTTTTCTTATTCTCAGTTGAGTTTGGTTCTAATTATGGATCTATGAACATTTAGGTTGCTATCTTTTTATAGATTCATATTAAACATTGCATTATGATTAAACATTTTAATATATATCTGAAAGTTTCACAAATGATCCCAGTCTATTCCAGTTTGGGTTGGTGGTGGTGTAGGACTAAATGTCTAATTCCTTCAAATTTAAAGTTTTTTTCTGGAAATATTTCTTATTCTATATACTTCAAATTTGTGTTGTGCAGTTTAAAAAACAAAACTCCTTGGTGTGTTACTAATGGCATTACATAATTCATTGTATTAATCATATATGTGTATGTATGTTTGTGTGCATCCCATTTGTATAAAAATACTTTATGTTAATATGTAGCAAATGCTGACTTTTTCTATTGAGATGATATCCTAGACCTAATGTACAAAATAGAAATAGTTTAATCATGAATGGAAGAAATAATGGTGACAAGAATACTGCTACCATCACTGCATGAAAATGGTGTTTAAACCAAATATTATAGACACAAGTTTGCAGGCAAAAAATACATATTTTTATTGAAATGCTCCATTTAAATGAGACCTCGGAGATCTTGGAGAAAGTGCTTTTGTATACATTTAGAAATTATATAAGTTGAAAATGTAATAAATGTTGCTTCCTTTTGTCCCTACTGTTTCCTAAGCTGCAAACATTTGAAGAAACATACTTTTCATATATATGCTTCATAGAATATATAAAATTATCTTTAAATATCAATATCACATAAACACGTGATATGTTTTATTTTCCTGAATTTTGAAAAGTTATGAAAATTTAAATGTGACATACAAGTGTTTATAAAAATTATAAGGAAGATCTACTTAAGAAATTGTTGCCTGCATGCTCAAAAGATATACATATTCAACTGGTTTGGATATAAAATAGCCTATTCTTCCTTAATAGATTTTTTTTTTACTCAGAATTTAACTATGATCAGTTATATGTTGTGTTTTCAGGCCTTGAAGCTGTTGAACCCAGTCTGTCTTTCATACCTACCCAACTAGAAGAAGCTCTTTTGAAAATATTATTCTCTCATATCAAAGGAGAATAGTGGTGAAAAACTGTTATCCTGTAAACATAGCCTCTTTCTGCAGGTGTGATTAACAAATGAATCAAATATGAGAGAAGCATAGAAGCCAGTGAGTAAAAAATGTTGTTTACCTTCACTGCAAAAGCAACTGCACATTTTGGGTATACAATGAAACAGCTACAAGTTTTCAAAAAGCCACTACAAATAGCTGCTAATTAAATCTATAAAAAAAGAAAATGGTTAATAGCATAGCATGAACCTCATTGCCACTGGTCTTGCCAGAATATTATTTTTGTGACTCTACATCCAAAGCTTGTTTTATTCATGTGCAGCATTGACTCCATTTTATAGCAAGCATTCTTGACCACAAATCATATTCATTTGCTGAGTGAATGATCTGTGTTCTGGAAATGCCCAGCTTGCCTCCATCATACTCCATATTTAATTTAAAGAGGACAGGTCTTTCTGGCAGTGAGTGACAATTATTCTCTTCTGCCTTCTAGAAAGGAAAAATGAATTTACAGATTAAAGTTCAGGTAGATACAATTCCTATAAGCCAGACAAGCTGAAATAGATTGCATTAAAAACATTTTTTCTTTTAAATATGTTTTAACAATGTCTCATTTAGCCATGAAAAACAGTATCTATTTTCCCATGGTTTTATTTTACCCTTCAGTGGGATTTTTTTTTAATTTCATACAGGGCCAACTTCCAATGACCTCAGGAAAACAGAACCAGTTTAGGAGTGCAATCACTTTGAGGTTGCTTTTCAATCACTGAGGTAAAGTAAAATAACAGTTGTAGAATCCCAAATGATAGATTTGTTGCTTTCCATTAGCAGTTTTCTTCTTCATTCTGCCAGCAAGAAATTAATAGCGTGAAAGTAAACAGTAAAGAGTAAGGACTGGAAAACAGCCATAGGGAAGAATTCTACCTTTTGGGAGACTATTTTCAAAGGATCATGTGGGAAAAATAGAGGGTTTTTTTTTGTCATGTTTCTTCCAGAAAAGGGATAACAGGTTTGCAAGTGCAAAACTCATATTCATTCTGTCGCCGTTTGCTTTATACCTTTTACAGTCACAAGTCATGAGCAAAAATTAACGATCAAGCCCATGCCAAGGGAAATACAGTAAAAATAATTAAAACAGATTTTAATGTAGAAAAAAAATGACTTATGCCATAATTTCTTGAAGCCCAGGGATGACTAGGATTAAAAAAAATTGGTGGTCACAATGGTGTGATCAAAGCTTAATTCATTTTTTTAATTTGCAAAACACATAAAACAGTTTCAGTTGTACCATCATGGCCACCAGCAGACCTGCCAACCCCTGATAAAGGAAAATCTGGAAACCCATGAAAAAAAATCTGGAGATTCTATAAAAAATAGTGAGATTCTATTTTTTTCCCGATCAAGATTAAACAAACCCCTTTTCCATCGAGGAAAGTCATTAACAGTTTATTTAAATGTTTTATTTGTGTTCCCTGTTGTAAGAAGATGCAGCTTTCTTTCTTCTATTGAAAAATCACCACCTCTTTTCGCCATGTTTATACGATTGCGATCGCTTTCCCGCGCTGAATTTACAAAGACTACTGGGAAACTTGCCTCGTTCCCAGGGCCTACTCCCCTTTCAAAATGACGGACAGATATGAAGAAAAATGATTACCGTATATACTCGCATATAAGCCGATCTAGCATATAAGCCGACCCCCAAATTTGAAAAAAAAAAAAGTATTTTAAATTCGGCGTGAGATTGAGGAGCCTTGTCGTGAGACCGTGAGAAATGACAAAAAATCGTGAGACTCACAGCAGAACCGTGAGAGTTGGCAGGGCTGCACCAGCCTCACATTATTTTACCACACTCCATAGGTGATTCTATTCAAAGCAATGTACTATTGTACATGCAGGATTCAATGCTTGTGTTTCTGCTTGTGTAGTCTGACTGCATCTACTTCTGTTTCCCCTGCAGTGTCTCCATGCATTCCAAATCTACTCAAAAAGATTCTCTAGAGCAGAAGGAAGGTATAGAAAAATATCCAGTAGAAGTTAAAGTCATTTTCCCGGCAGATGCCATTCTATTAGAACACAATAGTACACAATAGTACATGTTCCAAAGTAACTAAAATGGCAGCACAAAACATGTACATTCATGTTACATGTTACATTACATCACCACCATACATTACTGGAAAGTTTTTCCCAAAAATACTATTTTTGCCCACTTATTCAAAACATTTTCCCCAAAATATTTTATCAAGAATAATTCTGAAAAAAATGTTGGGTTCTTGTTAAGACAATTAAGCTGTTTAGCATATGCGTCTTTCCATTCCTCAGGGAAAGTAATAATGGGTAATTTTTAAAAAGTTCAAAGAAACAAGAATCTGTAATAGTAGAATAATGTTTGCATTTAAAAATGTTTTATTTTAGTTATGTCCACATAAGATACTCATCCGTATGTCTGCAGATGGCATTTTTGTTTTCTAAACAAAAGTGAAATCTTAATATATTCAGGAAGAGTATCAAGGATTGTCATTTCCTAAGATTAACTGCATCTGTTACAAATCATAAAACCTCAGGCTAGTTTTCAAGTAACCATCTCTGATTTTATTGAATGATTAATTAGTAGTCAAAGTCAAATGTTAATTACAGTCAAAGACCAGTACAATTAAAAGTGCAAAAGAGTATCCAGTTGAAAATTCTAGAATAAAATAATAAGAAATAACAAATACAATCTATGTTAAAATCAAAATTTGGCATCCTATCTGTCAGTTGCACATATACAAGAACACAGCCGAAGCTATAATATAATATTAGTTCTTAAATTGTGATGGCCTACAGTCATTGGATTCTAATATGCAACATGGTGATAATACGATTAATTTTGTAACATTTATAGTGGATTATTCATCAGGTTCTGTTGCTGCATAGAATCTAGCTACCTGTGCTGACTATGATCCATTTGTCTTAAAGCAGTCACTGAAGGTAGATGGTATTGGAATGGCCAGGATACCTATTAATTGTCGGGAAAATAAATTTTGTTTGAGTGTCTCTATAAAAAGAAGAAGCAAAGAAGGAGATGTCCAGAAGTTTCCACTCTCCAGAATCAAGGGACTGAGCCTTTCAATCACTGGTACCCCTTTGCCACCCAGAATGGCTGATGGAATTGCATGCCATTGTGCAAGCAAAAAAGCTTTCTGATGTGTTGCTGTCTCTAATAGGCAAAGATAACTGGCAGGGGTGACAGTATATTTGATAGAATCTGCAACCAGAAACAATGGAGCTTTCTTCAAGTCCACTTGCCTCTCTATGTCCTCTACTCTTTGTGTCATGGTTTGTTTTGCCTGATCTTACAGGTAGTCCTCAACGTATGACCACTATGGAACCCAAAATTTATGTTGCTAAGTGGGAAGTTTGTTAAGTGAGTTTTGCCCCATTTTACGACTTTTCTTGCCACAGTTGTTAAGTGAATCACTGCATTTCTTAAATTAGTAACACAGTTACAAAGTGAGTCTGACTTCCCCATTGTCTTTGCTTGTCAGAAGGTCACAAAAGGGAATCACGTGACCAACTGCAACTGTCATAAATATGACTCAGTTGTCAAGCATCTGAATGTAAATCATGTGACCATGGAGATGCTGTAATGGAAATAAATGTGAAAAATGGTCATAAGTCAGTTTTTTTTCAGTGCCATTGTAACTTTGAACAGTCACTAAATGAACTGTTGTAAGTTGAGGACCACCTATAGTCCAGGTGTTCAGCAGGTTCTGATGAGTTCTGGAGAACCGGTAGCGGAAATTTTGAGTAGTTCAGAGAACTGGCAAATACCACCTCTGACTGGCCCCACCCCCATCTATTCTCTGCCTCCCGAGTCCCAGCTGATTGGCTGGGTCTTCTTTTGTTGCCCTGCACAGGAGAATGGAGCTTGAAAGCAGGTTAATGGGGTGGGGAGGGGATGGAATTTTGCAGTAACCTTCCCCTGCCACACTCATCCATGCCATGCCATGCCCATCAAGCCTTGCCCACAGAACCAGTAATAAAAATGTTTGAATCCCATCACTGCTATAGTCTATTTCTAGCACTGAGGTTGGAGAAAAACCTAGTTTAACAAGGTTGGACTCAACAGGCTAGATCCATGAAGAAGATAATTTATCTTGGAGGATTAATGGTGCAAGACCTTACGGATTGAAATTAAGTTTTAGCGAAAAATTTAAGGAAGCTGTGCAGATTCTTGCTTCAACTTTTATCAGTCCTTTCTCCAGTGCATTTGAAACACTAATGATTTGGCCTGAAAAAACTTAATTGCAGCAGGAACATAGTATCCTTTCTCTGTGCAGAAAAAAATGAGAATAGTATTAGCTGATCTTTGACCAGAGATAGCTGCAAATTTACAGTGCACTTTTCCTGAGCCCATGGCATGTTTGACTATACCTAGATACTTAAAGGTGGTCACTTGCTGTGTGTTATGTCCATTAAGATACCATGAGTGGGGTTTTCTCCTTTTAGCAAAGGCCATAATATTAGTTTTCTGGTAGTTTATGTCCAGTTTGTCATTATACTGGACGAGGTTTACATGGTTCTTTTAAGACCTAACAGGTGTCCTGGACACAGCTTCATCTGCACAGAGCAACAAAATGATGCTTCGATCCCCTATTTTGTGGAGGTTAGTGATTTGGTTTATTTAGCCATTTTACCATATCATTAATGTAGAAGTTAGGTGGTAATGAGCACCTCACTATGTTTCAGAAGTTTCTAGGCTGAAAGGATTAGCCAATTATAAGCTGTTGCCCAGGGGACACCCGGATTTGTTTCTGGGCAAGGTATGTTTAATTTGTACAAATTTTAATCTTATTTTAAATTTTATGTTATATAGTAAGCCTTATTTTAACTGTGATGCTTCTGATATGAATAAACGAACAACGTAGAAATTGAAGAGCAGGAGGTCAAAATGCATCCCTGATTAATTAGTATCTTACCTGTCTTCCCAAAGGATAATAGAACAATCTGAGTTTATAGTCATGGAATATTTTCTGTATTCACACGAAGCACATCTTCATAGTATGCACATTTAGCGGGTTAGGCTTCAAGTTGCCTTTTTGTTTTCTGGGCTTTAGAAGACACAAGAGATTTGGTGAAATCCAGATCAGTACAAGATAGGCAGAAAGAGGAGGAAAAGCATTGTTAAAAGAAGCATTCTAACTCATTTGGCAGCTTCACAGGTCTTAATGAGAAGATAACTCACCAACTCATTTATTGTTTTCAGGAAGTGCACCCTACCTAAATGAAGGAACTGTTTGAAGAAGGATCACAAGAAGGGAGGGAACTGTTTGCGATTCAGCTTGATAAAGGCAGACATCAATTTACTTAGGAGTTCTGTAACTCACAGGTTTTGTTCCCCCACCCCCACCCCATCTTATTGTCTGGTCTTTTATCTGGTGTGATTCATGGCTTGGGAACTGAGAAGATGGAAAACATTTCAGAAACTGATACCTTTGTTTCACCAGATAAGCACAGTGTATGAGATTTACCTTTAGGAAACAAGACGCACCAGGAAGCATTCTGAGCCAGAAGTTAAAATTTGAAATATTTAATTTATTTCCTAGATTATTTTGGAGCAAAACTGTGTAAAAAGAATAAGAGCTTTAAAGAACATGTAGCAGATTGTGTGTTATCATTTCTATTATCTTCCTACCAAATAGCATACAGAAAATGATTGAATGCAGAAAATGATTGCCTATTTTATCAGCAAAGTCATTCTGTGAACTAAAACCCAAGCTTATTCATGGAATAAAAAGTGTCCTGGCAACAGGATTTAAGTTAGAGAAATAATTTGTTTCTTTGATTTTCTAAAGAACTGCACAGAATACATCAAATAGAAAGCAAAGCTGTGTCTAGTTTGACTTTTAATGAATGCAAAAAATGGTGCGTAAATAAAAGCTCCATTATTGCAGTTCTGATCATCTTACATGTCAGATGCAAGATAACCAGTGCTGTATGCAGGTGTATGAGGGCAAAAAGCATGCATTTCCTCATCTCCACCATCCTTTTAGCCCTCATGTGAGCAGTTAGAATGCCTGCATAGGCAGTTGCAGAGATTCCACTCTCAAGACTTCTGCTGGTGGAAAAATTCTTTCTCTTCCTGGTAACAGAAGAGAAGGCATAATATTCTGTTATTCCCTATGTGGTTCTGAGATCCCTGCAGGACTGCAGAAAAGCTTCTGCTGAATTGAAATCCCCCCTGTTCTCAAATGTTGATGTGTTAAAAACTATTTAACCCCCATTACTCCTTATGCTTTCCTTCCTGATTTGCACTTTTCCTTTTCTGGAAACTGTTACCACCATACAAGTCTATAGATACAAGTCTATAGGTCTCATTATACTTCTGTCAAATTGCAGGGAATTTCTCCTTTGGTAAAATCTGTAATGGTGGTTTCTTTTCAATGGACCAGACAAACTCAGAGGACTTTCTAAGGCCTTTTTAAAATATACCATGGGAAGACAGTCAGTTGCCCAGTTAGTGCTACAAGCACTGAAAAAATCTTGTACTCCTTTACCAGCTCCACAAATCTTAAACACTGTGTATTGGATACCAAAATAAATATTCAACAAATGATACAGCACAGTTCTTTCAACCCATCTTATTAAATTATAAGATGTCAGCAAGCAGAAGAAAAAGAAAACCACTGAAACATCGTTCAGAAAATTCTATTGTACTACCAGCTGATAATAAATCTTAGTACTCAGTAAAAATAGGAAGGACAGATATTTTTTTTTAAAAAAACTGAGCAAATAAAATTATTCTCCCTTTTACCATGAAATGGTTTCTTTTTTTCAAAACTAGGTTGTTAGCAGTTAATTAATTATTGACTTGATTCCTGTCTGGGCAAAATGCCAAAGGATCTTTTTCATCAATCATTTTTGTTTCCTGCAGAAAAGTTCTTGTTTGGGCAGCTTAGAATATTGTTCCAATTTCTTTCCAGCATGAATTTTTTTTACCAGAAAAAAGGGTACTTTGCAAAACAGGCATTTTATTTGTACAAGGTACAGTTTGATGGATTAGTCTGATAGAAAGACATTGGCACTTTAATTAATGAAGCAGCTCACCATTCTTAACATGGAGAGATCAAATAACAGTTGTGAGTACTGTGCAGCAAGTTCATAGACAGAGTGCTTAAATAATGTCCTTTAGTTTAAATCTTCATCTGCCAGCATGATGATTCCAATACCCATAGCAAGGGATGAAAGGAGTTGCTTTAATCTAATAAATCAGAATGGCACTGAATTGTGGGAACTTGCCTTAGATATTTGCTTTCTCTTGGAGCAGGGACAATCTGTGTTTTAGGAGACATAGTTTTATTATTTCTTGTATTGAATTTGATGCTTCCAAACTTCAAATTACACTGGATGGTTCATGATACACTAGGCAGTATAAAAACAATACACAGAAATAAGAATATAAAACCAAATTAGAATGAATGAAAAAGAAGGAACAAGATGACAAACTTGTCAGATACCTCTCCATACATCCCATCAATATGTCCCATCAACTTGTGTAGGGAGCTCCAGTCACTTTAGACCAAGGCCTGGGAGAACAGCTAGTTCTTTTTAGACCTCTGAGCAGGGTGAGAAGCATCCAGGTTTCAGAGGAAACCTCATTCCAGAAGGCAAATACCTTTATAGATTGTAGTTGAGGCCTGCAGTGGGTAGGGTGTCCCAGTGACATCTTAATTGTATCCATGTATTCATAACTATGTTTTTACTTACACCTATTACCTTGTAAGCAATTGACAAAAATAAGTAAATAAATAAAGTGTTCTGCATTTTCTGCAGTGGCTGAAGCTGAGGAAGGGAAAATGTATTCTATATGTAACAGGACTCTCTATCTAGTAAGCAAAGTCATGAAAAATTTCCTACCCAAATTAACTGTTCACAAACTCCCAAAAGCTGCAGCATTGCTCTAATTAAAAAAAAAAAAAGCCAGCCCACAAACAATTCCCCAAACCTTATAGTGGAAAATTTGGCATGTGGTACAAACCACAGTTGCAACAAAGTGATGAAACAAATTATGACCCAAACCATAGGCTTTTGTTTTTGAGTCCTAACATTGGACACAAGTATGTAAATCATGTGGTTTGTGCCACAAAATCCCAATGCACAGATCATCAATTGGCTCCCCTTGCTCTTCCACTCCACATGCACTTACAAATGAAGCAAGGAAAAAATAATTCTCTGAACAAGCTAATTGCCAATGTCTGGAGTTAGTTCTGATTGGCTCAAAGCCTTCTGATGCAGATGTTGGCTTGTTTTAAAATCTTGACAGCCCATTTTGTCTACCCTACTAATATTCAAGGCACATGGATCAGGGGGAAGCTCAAAGAGAGGATATTTTCTCCATTTCAGGCTACAATGTTTGTTGTTGAATCCTATTATTAAAATCTTAAGACAACTTTATCTGCACATTTTTAGTTTAATAGCCTTTAGCCTAATTGCATACAAGTAAATTTGTTGAAACTTTTTAAAAATGTGTATTATACTGTCTGGATGTTATTATTGCTGTTCCTGTTTTTTAAAAAACTTTTTTTTTGCATTTTATTATAATTATTATTAATCACAGTAAAACATCACTGGTGAAAGTCAGAACACAAATTTAAATAATAAATTTATAACTAAATGATATTCTCCAAGCAGGCTTTTGAAACTCTTGTGTTATGCTTCATATCTACACTGACCTGAATATAACCTATGCTTATTTTCTTTATGATTAAAACATATACCGTACAATATCTCTTTCTTGCACAATCAGTTTAGAAATACAAATTTTATTATTACTCTTATTATGTACTACTTTTAGTGAAATAATAATATTTCAGTTTTTCTGCTATCTTCCCACACTGATTATGCATATTAAAAGCTATTATCTTTGTTGTTTAAAATCTTTCAAAAAAAGTGTACAATACAGTACTTGTCTGGCCTTCCAATCCCATATTAGGGTCTCAGATTATTAGTGAATTGATGTATCTTTAAAGTGGCCCTATTTGGGAATTACAGAACTAACCTACTGCCTTATTCCTTCTATCATGTTTGACTACAGATGGGCTTCATTAGTTCATCCTGTCAGCCTCCCCTCACCACTTTTGATAAATAGCTGCTCTTCCTCACGTCAAGGAAGGAAAGCTGTTTCAAAAGTGTCCATGTTGTTCTACACTTAAAAGCCAAATCTGCAAAAGAGTTAAATTTTACAATTTAACTCACAGAGATTTTTAAAGTGTGTTTTCCATTAGTTTATTTAAGAAGACAGTTAAAGGCATGTGGCAAAGTATTAGGTTGTTTTCACAACTGTTTTTATACATGGCTCCTTAAAATGGTGGACTATAAATTCTTTTTTAACAACTGGCATTCAGTTGTCCTGGATGCTATAAAGTTACATGCTGTGAACACCTCCCTTGATTTCCCCCCCTTAAAGCTCCAGTATTTATTTGCTTTTTTACTAAACAAAATACTGTTATGTATTAATTTTCACTGAACAATTTATGACAATACTGATACATTTGTTTCAAAGAAAGCCACAAATATGTAATAATTATAATCTTATCATGAAAACAACAGAAATTTTAATAATGTTTATATATCTGCAGAAACCCAAGTTAGTCTCCCTCAAAACTGGGACACTCTTCACAATTCTCATGTTGCTTTAATAAATAAATCTAAGATGCCACAATGCTGAGTTTACAGATCATAAGTGTTGTGGGTATGAGGTATTTAAATATAAAATTTTTGTCTTGCTGGTTTCAAATGTTTCATCCTGCATTAGAAATGGTGTAGTTTTTGGAAAGCTTATCAGACTTTTAAAAAGTATTATGGTTAGGAGAGAAAGAGAGATTTACTATCACCAAGTCAGTAGCAAGCACAATATCCAAATTAGTGAAGTATACAATTTGCATTGATCACCATGGATTAAGATTATATAATTCTTGTTGTTTGCATACTAAAAGAATGCTGTCCATGATATTGCCAGGACTTCTGATAAATAATTATGGCAACAAATTCATTTGGAAACCAAATAGATTTTTGTCCCTTTTACTTCCACCACAAATGTTAGAAATAATTTGCTGTGATAAAATGTATTTCCCAACATTTTTAATGGTCAAAAAATTTTGGGCAGTAGTAAACAGTATAATTTTCATTTTGAATGCGTATTTAAATTGTGGCTAACACATAGATAGGGTCTCAGTGTTGAGACTTCCAGTTTCTGGCATTATGTTACATTAGGTTTTTGTGTCAAAAGTTGTTGTTCCTCCCTTACTATCACATACACAAAAGTACAGACACACACAAAACATGACAGAACTGAGAAACACAGGATTTATGATCACAGAACAATATGGTGATGTAGGTTTGAGGTTCATATTACTTAACCTCATCCTTCATAGAAAATCTTCATATGATTTGTTTGACTTCAGCTAGCCTATTGTTTGAAACCAGCTATTGTAATTATAGTCAATTTACCATGGCTTAGTCCTTAAACCTTTTTTTTTTTGGCCAGTATGCATATTTGACATTTTGCATTTGATATGCATTTGATATTAAACCCTATATTGTTGTGATTTCTGTTAATGATTACTATAATCTTCATGCAGGTAGGCATGCAGTTTGCAGTAATGACATTCTGGTGGTTTGGTACCAGCAGCTGTGGGAAAGTGTGTCCCATATCTTCTACACCAATTTCACTAGAAATACCTACACATGCTCCATAATCTTCCACTGCCATCAATAGTCAGTGTGTCCCAAGATGAAGAGAATTGTGTTTCCTGACAAGACAGATTCTCCAGTACTAGTTTGTAATAGAAAAGGTGGAGGGTCCAGTTTCTATCTGTTCTGGTGTGGCAAGATTTGCTTGTTGATTTTGGGAAACTGCTAAGCAGGGATGGGGGTGGGTGGGATGAATTATAGAAGTTTCTCATGGTATAATATGCCTGGGATGTATTTACCTGAAGGGCAGGTTGATTTTGATAAGAGGTGGTATAAAGGGAGACAGAGGTAATGTTGGAAAAGGAAGAGCCATTAAAGGAAGAGCCTTACAAGACTCTAAGCAAAATCTTATCCCTGAAAATATAGTAAATGTAAGAAAACAACTTAAACCTACTGTGATTTTTCATGATTTCTGCAGGAAAGGAATCTGGTGCAGGGGTGTCAAACTTGCGTTGTCATGGTGGCATCACGTGACATATCAGGATTTTTTTTCCCCTTCGCTAAACTGGGCAGGGACGGGATCAGCATGTGACACATCTGGCCTACGCTCCGTGAGTTTGACATTTCTGTTCTAGTGGGTTTTCGAAGTTTTGTTATACCTCACAACATTAAAATTATAGCAGAGCAGAGGTGGTATTCAGCAGGTTCTGACCAGTTCTGGAGAACCAGAAGTGGAAATTTTGAGTAGTTTGGAGAACCACCTCTGACTGGAGATTTTATAGTATCCTTCCCCTACCATGCCCACCAAGCCACGCCCACAGAACAGTCGTAAAAAAATTGAATCCCACTACTGTAGCAGACCTTGTGGTTTTGTTTCCTGGTTTGATTTACATCAAAGGGCTCATACTTGCTCAGAAAAATACTTTGCTGTGCAGTGTCCAACAAAGTAGAAAAAGTTACCTTAAAAAATTTTCATCCGCATTGAAACAATTGCACACCAGTTTGCAAGATATTGAGTCTGAAATACATATTATCATGTCTTCCCAGTGGACAATACTGTGAAGTGAACTGAGCCCTCCTACCATTTTCCTCCAGGAAAGTGATTGATAATACATTCCTTTTTACACATACCCATACAGGTACATTTATGTACTGCATATAAAGTTCAACTGAAACCATGCACAAAACATCAAAAGGCAAAAACTTGCAGGCACATTAAGCAATTTCTAAAAACTGCATTCTATTCTATTCCCCTATTCCATTTACTCCTGTTGCTGGAATGGCATAATAGTGAGTTTTGCTTAGCATGGAGAAGGTTATTGGTGGGAAACTCAAGATATAATGATAATTGTTGTTATTCCGATCATCATCATTATTCTGAAAAGCAATTATTCCCCTGGAGTTTTTGTTTTGTTTTGTTTTAAGAATTGGAGAGTTACCATTACTCTTGTGCCACCCTTTATATCTACACTGACCTGAATATAACCATATCAACATTTACTATCTGTATCTCATGGGTAGAACTGGACCATGGGTGCAGAATATTTAGACAAGCTCTTGGCATCCATGTAAGAGAACTACAGTAAGAGTATAAAAAGGAATAGGGGATGAACATTGAAACACAAGGTCTGTTTCATGTGTACTTGCATGTGTGCAAGTACAAAAACATGGAGCTTGCATTATGATATCACACACATTTTGTCACTGTGGTGTCATCATGATTAGGCATAGATGCATATAAAGAATTGCACAGGGGAAATATAAGAATGAGAGAATCTGGCACTGACAAAAAACAGAGTACAGACATTGCAAAGTTCTACAGAAGTTAAATTAGTATAAAAAATCCAGTTGTTCAATTTAAACTGGTCTGGGCTTTTTTTTTTAATTGAAAACATATTCCACTTGAAACAAAGAGACTGTAGAATACTTTATATTTTGTTTAAATTTGGAAAGTGCATAGTTCATAAGGTAGGATATCTAATTCGAGATAAGAATCACTACTGAAAAAATGGAATTTCATTCAATTAGAGTTTTTAAGAGTATTTGATTCCTGATTATTTGATTCCTAATTATGGAGATTTTTTTTTAACCTTGCACCTGACCAAAATCAAGGGTGCAACTGTATAGCAGCTACAAGTAGTTCTTTATTTAATAACAATTTGTGTAGTGATCCTCTGAAGTTCAATGGCACTGAAAAAAGTGGCTTATGACTGGTTTTCACACTTACAACCTTTGCAGCATCTCCATGGTCACATGATCAAGATTCAAGGGCTTGGCAACTGGTGTGCATTTATGACAATTGTACTATCCTGTCACCATCACCACTTTCCCAGAAAGCTTTTGACAAACAAACTCAATGTTGGGAGGAGATTAAGCAAATTTGCTTCATGACTACACAATTCATTGAACAACTGCAGTGACTCACTTAACAATGGTGGCAAAAAGCTCATAAAATGAGACAAAACTCACTAAACAACTGACTTGCTGAAAGCTCATAAAATGAGACAAAACTCACAAACAACTGACTTGCTTAACATGGAAAGTTTGGGCTCAATTGTGCTCATAAGTCTGGTACTACTTGTACTTCCAGCTCTTTGGACAAGTGAACATGTTTTCATGCTTAAAGCATGTTTTCATGCTTAAAACATTTTTTTAAAATGTGCAGATCCCAAACAGTAGGCACTTTTCTGGCAGAAATTAAAGCCCCTGTTGCTATAGTTTAAGGGGTTTTCCTGATTTCATTGGAGTGGCAATACTTCAGTTTCCTTAGGAAATGCTAAACCTGATTCTAGCTATAACTTTAAAAATGATATTTCCCAGTCATCACAAACCTAGGGTAGATTTCTGTTGAAATTCTGCCATGGTATACTGCCAGCAGTTGAGGGCGGTGAAAAATGTTTGGAAGAGTAATGAAGGCTAAAATAACACAAAATAATAATGCTGTCATCGCTTGTTTCCTAGGGTATATCCAATGTGAAGATTGTTAAATATCCTAAATTATTGCCAATCATTTTCAAGTGCTAGTCTTTTGCATTCTATGTATACACACACACACACACACACACACACACACACACACACACACAGAGGCTGCNACACACACACACACACACACACACACACATAGGCTGCTGGATTGATGACAGACTTCACTCACTCTTTCATCTTTTTGGTTATCATATTGATGTATTCTCATTGTGTTCTTTTTCATTGTTTATGTTATGATTCTATAATTTTACTTCTGTTTACACTCCTTTCATTTTCTTCCTCTTTATTTTTGTAAGCTGCCTAGAGCAACCACATGATGAGTTAGGTGGCAAATAAATTTAATAAATTTAAATATATTATACTTAATACTGCTAATGAAAACTAATGATGCCAGTATTTTCTCCCTGCCTTCATATGATACATAACATGTCACATACATATGAAATTCTGTACATTCAAAAGCATGTAGACCCTGGGACTAAAATTGCCGTTGCTAAGTGAAATGGTTATAAAGTGTGACGTTGCATGACTATGTCACTTAGCAAAGGCAATTCCAGCTGTGCTAGTTGCCATTGTTAAATAAGGACTGCACAGATCAAGTATTATTGATTTTGCTTGTGACAAGCCAGCAGGGAGCATTGGAAATTGTGATGATGATACCGTAGCTCATTGTGATATTCTAATTGTGAGTCAGGTGCCAAGTGCCCAGATCACAATCATGTGACTGTAGGGATGCTGCAAGAGCCAGAACTATGAGGTCACATCATAAGTATTATTCATTCATCACCATTGTAACTATTCAATCACTAAACAAGTGGTCATAACTGGAAGAAATGCTCAAAAGTTCTGTGAGCTTTTAAATGCAGTTGTGTGTCAAAGAAGACATGAAGTAGTTATGCATCTGTATAGAAAACCCAATACTTATCAGCAAATATGTAGATCTGGGTTTAAATTAATGCCCCTAATATATTTTTATGAATCCTAAGGGCTTTTGTGTAATATTAGATAGCTAATAATCTCAAATGTGTACAATACTGTGTGTACACACATGTTTGGCATAGCCAAACTGACACAGCCATAAACAAATCACCTGTATTGTTAACATTTCTCCAATCACATCTTTCAATATTTTCACAGCATTTATGACTATTTTTCTTGAAATATAGCATTTGTTTCAGTTCCACATTGGGCTATATCACCATTGTTGTTATCTAGACCTCCAAAATACAAGTAATTAACCACAGTAATTGGGACCAGAATTTCTGTCATCAGCCGTAAACCACAATATCATGTGACTGCATTGCTTAACAATGGCAATCCCAGCAGGCCCCATTGCTATCATTAAGCAAAACTGGCAGGTTATTAAGAAAAGATCTCCATGCAACTTCCTTCCAGCTTCCAATAATTGAGGTCAGTGGGAAAGCTGGGCAGAAGTTGTAAATCCCAGCTAATTCACAAGTAGGCTGGCAGGCAGGTAAGTGACTCTGCCAGGTGGGGAGAAGGGCATGCAAGCGGCCAAGGTGATGCAAGCACAGCAAGCCCCCCCCCTCCATAGAAAAACTAACGGGAACAACTTGCAATCTTTTCTGCTGGCTTCCCCATTTGCTTATGGGAAGTGAGTAGGGAAAGTCTCAGATAATGATCATGTGACCATGGGTTGCGGCAACAATTGTAAGTGTGAACTGGTGACCAGTGACCAGATTGCAATCACATGACTGCAGGGGTGCTGTGATGTCAGAACTTTGAGGACCAGCCTAAAGTATTATTCATTCAGCACTGTAATACATGGGTTGCTGAATGAGTGGTCATTAACTGAGGACTAGATGTATTCTTTCTAGCATTCCCATTGTTTTAACTTTATCTAAAATCAATTCATCCCTAGGATATCTCAGTGTTACATCCATAAAGAACCATACTATAAAATACATTCGACATGTTTGGGCAAACAGTGCCACAAATTTGTAACAATAAAGCTTGGTTACCCCGGCAATTTTTAAATCCATGTCTTTAAAATGAACTGCAGATGCGGGCCTTCACAGTCTATAGATTTGAAACACTGATTGCAGTCTTCTGAATTTCTGCATCATAAGCATGTCTGCTTATTTGCTGAATAAAATGATTTGCCCTTTGTTCTGCATTAGGAATTTTAGAATTGATTCTTTCAGGAATTTTGTTTCCTTGGGCATATAGTATTTCACCAAGCCAGATTGGGGTTTCCCCATTTTCAAACAGATGTTTGAGAGAGTAGGAAAAACAGAGGGGTTTCCCTTCCCTTTGGAAAAAGAAGATATTGTAGAATGTTGAAGAAAAACATTGAAGAAAAATGTTCCTGCTTTCTTTGCTGATGTGTTTATGAAACATTCATGGTCAAGCAGCTGTAAATGGAGCAGATCCAGGCACTGAAAGAACCTTGTGCTGTCCAGCCAGTGTATGGGAATTGGATAGTTTGGTAGCAATTGTGAGCTGTCCCCTTAAGGGAATGCATCATGGTAAATGTAGTTGAGGTATCCTGGGAACTGCAGTCCATATCACGTGACCACATCTGTGATCCTGCTTGGTCACTAAATTGACCTTCGAGGGGTTGGGGGAGGTTTTCCTCACTCTTGCCAGAACTCACATACTCGTGGTAACTGTTTTACTTCTATCGCTACAACATGGGGGAAAAAGGATAGAAGATAAATCATCTTTTTACTTTTCTGTACTCTGTACAGTAGTGGATTTTTAAGCTGTGCAGATGCAGATAGATGACTCAACAAGATGTCCATAACAAAGTACATTTATTGGTTCATCAGATACACTCATAACTCACATTTGTGATGAAATTCTTCTTTAATGGCCGATCCTTTGCATATCTGCCTTGTAGGTAAAAAGATGATTTATCTTCTATCCTTTTCCATAGAAGATCCTAACTATCCAATTCCCATACACTGGCTGGACAGCACAAACCTTCCGGAAAATAACTATTAGATGTCTACTGGCACGGCTTGCCAACATTTTATATCCATGTAATAGAAGCAGTTTCCCTCAGGAGAGACAAAAAAAATGTTTGGTATTGATTTTGTTTAACCTTTCGCCAGACGACTAGTCAAGAATCCAGAAACAGATGCATACCAGTCAAGTACAAGGTCTCTCAAGGCCAACCCGCCCACCATGGTATGTAAGGGGTGGAAAGTTATCATTCAGCACTGCTCTGCAAGAGGGACCAAACTCTCTTTCCCAGCAAGTCACCTTGTCATGTTTGGCTAATGCAAGGGCAGCATTAAGTGAGGACATTTAAAAAGCTGTTTTTAAAAAAGGCAGACCCTGAACTAATATGAATTGTAGGGTATAGCCTGGGTCCGTTTTATTCACTGGTAGAGTGAGGAAAGACTTCTGTCTGAAAACTACAGGTCTTATACTGTTCCCAGTCATTATTCAGAAGACCAAGGTTTAACTCAACTCAAAAAAGCTTTTTTGGAGATTTGATTTCTACAAGGCTTTCTACAACACAGTCAATTGTGGATTTTCAAATTCGGTCAAAGCAAATTCAAAAACTGTGTATATCCTAGGATACAGATAGGTTGTGGCAACTTAGATTCAAAGGCAGATCTTACAAATGCATATTATAAATCACATATTTTAATATGTATATTATATATATATATATAATATATATATATGTGCTGTTTAGCTTCCTTCGGGTATTATCCCACTCATTGTAGTGCTTTATAAAGTTGTAGCAACACGTTTCAGCAGAATCTCATCTGCATCATCAGGCTTCTGTATATACATCTCAATACAGAAGCCTTGATGATGGCAGATGAGATTCTGCTGAAACGTGTGCTACAACTTTAAAGCACTACAATGAGATGGGATAATACCCGAAGGAAGCTTAAACAGCATAGATAGATAGATAGATAGATAGATAGATAGATAGATAGATAGATAGATAGATAGATAGATAGATAGAATATACATATATTACAAATACATATTATAAATCACACAGACAAACACACATAATTTTATAAAATGTAAAATGTACCATAAAAATGAATACTAGAAGATCAGAAACCCACATCAAATATTATATGTTTATTAAAAGCTGTCTTAAGACAATATACTGAAGTTACAAATTTAAATGAGCTCAGAGATCGAACTAAACATGCATTTAAAAACAGAAAGAATGGGTATTTTTTCTTGGGAGACTCTTTTCTGGTATGGATGCTGTCTCCTTCATCAGCCTTTCTTTTTTGAAGGGACAAGGAAACACTGAGGTGATAGACACAAACCTCAAGTACCATTTGACAGAGGAGGAAGGAGATGTTTATGGCTTAAGGTAAAAGAGTAAATGCCACAAATCATGATGCATAAAATCCATATAGCTGGTTATTTTTTGGCATCTGAGGTGGAAAATCCCACAAGTATCTTTTTCTGTTTCTATAAGAGTTTTTTTTAAAGCATAATCTATTACTAATAATATGGTACATTTTCGCACCCAGACTCAAAAGTCAACTGCCTGGGCTTCTACCCAAATCTAAAGAAGAGGAGCTGTGGGAAATAATTTGTGAGATTCAGAATGTCTAGATTAACTTTCAATCATCTTGCCTAAATGGCAAGGTGTTTGGTTTGTAAATGAAGCTGAAAGGTCATTAGTAAGTAAGATAGATCTCTATAAATTAACTAATGGCTTCTATATTAAAACTATGGTTGGGGGAAGGTCTGAGTAAATGGATCATTTACAAAACCAGAAAAATAAAATAGATTTAAAATAGATTGTGAAATCCGAAAAAAACATACTTTTTAATAATATTATGTTTTAAGTAGTAATGTTTGAACAGCTTTTTGGACACTCAGAGCAGCATAAAGAATTTGATGATTTGTAGGATAGTATTTTTTGCTGCCAAATAGAAAACCTATATTGAGGATGTATCATCCATAGCATGAGTTTAACATGCAGCTTGTAGTAGGCCATGGCTTTCAATTAATATATTCAATTTTTTATTATTTAATCTATTAGTAACAATTAATTAATTAAAAGGTTTAGAGCATATATCCAAACTAATGAATACTTAGTTTTGCTATGTATTCTGGGTAACAGATACATTTTGAATTCCATCTTAGGGGTACCTTAAATCAGGAATGGAGCAGCCTGCCACCCCAGAGAACATATGTGCTCTTTTCTATGCAACCCAGAGACTTCTGAGCATACCAGTGGAATTTATGAAGACAATAGCCAGATAGTGGTGTAAAACTTCTCTCATTTAAAGATCACGTGTTCAGAAATAGGCTTTATAGAATTTTTAAGGAAAAAAAGGGAAATTAATGTTCTTCTCTAAAAGCCCATGAAAGCAATTTCTGCCCACATGTGTGACCCCACTCATTCTACTTCATTAGCCGATCCTTTGTAAGTGAACCAGACAGGATTTTTTTATTTAACGTTAAGTATTAGTGGGGATAGAATTTAGAAAAAACAACGTATTACTTTAAAAAAAGTTTGACAAAAAGAACAGATGTGATCCCCTTTAAAGCTGAAAACATCAAGCACAGTTGTAGTTTCAATGTGTCCTCCTAAGTTATTTTAAAATTTATTTATTTTTACAGTGTTCACTGCCTCAAGCAAATTGAAATTTGTTCTGCATGTTTAAGCTCTGTCTTCATGAACAAATGCAATGTATGTTTATCCTTGAGGAGAGAAGACTTAAGGGGTAGGAGGGTATGGTAGCACTCTTCAAATAGTTGAAAGGATGCCACAAAGAAAAAGGTCAAAACCTGTCCTATCTCATTCCAGAGCACAGGACTTAGAAGAATGGATTTAAGTTGATGGGATCCACTTTATTGTTCAAGGGAAAGCTAGACAGACATCCCTTTGGAATGCTTTCATTTGGATTCTTCCTGGACAAGAAATTGGACTCAGTGGCCAAATTGGTCTGTTCCAATTACATCACTGTATGATTTGATACATTGGATGTGTGCTAAGCTAAAGTTCATTATATGGTGAATTGTTTTCAATTAGCAAGTCTTAGCTTAAACAATTATACAGCATTTCCTTCAAAATCAATGTATCTTTACAGAAAGTGGATTGCTGTCAACGGACTGGGTCCAACCACATGTGATCATTCTCATTTTAGATCAGTGAAGGGCAGTAGAAAGTTGATTTTCTTTTCTCTCAGCAACCATTACATACCAAATCTGCTTCAGAAATTTAGAAGACCCTCTAGTGCGGGGTGTCCAACTCAAGGCCTGTGGGCTGGATCCGGCACATGTGGTGCTTAGATCTAGCCTGCAGGGTGGCCTGGAAACAGCAAAGGACAGGCCTGTAGTGTCTTTGCCAATGAAAATGAAGCTTGGGGGCACGTGCATGCATCCCCTCGCACCCTGTTTTCAGCCATGATGGCCTCCTGTGGCCCTTTGCCAGCATGCAGCCCCCCACCCCCGAACTCCATTTTTGCTGGCAGGAGACAGTTGTTGCTGAAAACAAGGTGCAGGAGGGCTATGCACAGCCCCCCTGAGTTCCATTTTCACTGTCAGAGGCCTATCAAAACAAACTAAAAACAAAACAAAAGGAGAAAAGTTTCTCCTTTTGCATTTCAGCATGCAAGAAGGGACAGGAAAGGAGAAAGGGAAAGAGGAAAGACAAAGAAAGAAAGATGGGAAGAAAGCAAGGAGGGAAAAATAAGGAAAGAGGGGAAGGTAGAAGAAAGGAGAAGGAAGAGGGAAGGAAGATAAGAGAAGGAAGGAAAGAAGGAAGATTATGAGAGTGTTGTAGGGTCTTAGGGAAGTCCTGCCTTAGAACTTGGCCACCACAGGTGCCCCTGACATGAGTGATGTTGAGCTGGCCATGCCCACCCCCAGCCATATGCCTGTCCCTGGCCATCTGAGGTCAAATACAACCCTGATGCGGCCCTCAATGAAATCGAGTTTGACACTCCTGCTCTAGTGCATTGAGAGATATAGAAAAAACAAGTATTTATGCAAATTGAATGTGATGACCCAGAGTATCTCAGAAGTATAACAAAATCCAAAAGGTAACTAAAAGTCCTTTAATGCCTTCTACTTGGCTTCACTGTTTAATTGTTCACAGTGGTGGAGTAAACTATTTTCAAAATAATATTTCAAAGGAAAGAAACACAGTTCAAATTCAAAGAGCCGATAATGAAGCAAAAAACAAAAACCACATTGAATAAAGTTCCATGACAGACCAGGATAGATAATTGCCAACTTCAGGAAGATAACCAGGTACAGTCCGTTGGAAAAACGCCAACCAAGATAAACCTTCTTTAGGAATAAAACATTAAATTATCTCCAGCATCTGTTAGCACCAGGGGTGGGATTCAAATTTTTTAACAACCAGTTCTGTGGGTCTGGCTTAGGTGATGGACGTGGCTTGGTGGTCATGTGACTGGGTGGACATGGCTTGGTGGTCATGTTATTGGCTGGGTGTGGCCAACTCAATATTACTCACATCGAGGCACGCATCTCCTCGCCTGGCCTCTCATGACTNGAGAGGGAGTTTCTGTAAGCAACACCAGAATGTTTCCTTCCTGCCTTCCTTACAGGATTAGGCCAGTAATTTCTCCTCACAACCAGTTCTCCAAACTGCTTAGAATGTTAACTGGTTCTAGTGAATAGGTACGAACTGGTAGAATCCCACCCCTGGTTAGCATGCAGGTCCAAAATCTTATGCAGATCTCACACCTGCAACCCATGAAGAGGATGGCCCTCTCCTTCTGAGTAGACCACATTTTACCCTGATCCTCTCCTCCCTGCATTCCCTAGGATGGATAAGAGATGGGCCTGGGTCCTCCTCTGACTGCTCAGTCTCTGCCAGAGGCATATCAGTTTCCCTCCACCTTCCAATCACCAAAAACCTATTAAACCTTCTATGAATCGAGGATCGTACTGGGATGAAGTCCAAAAATGAGATAAATGGCAGCTGCCATTTATCCCATTGATCAATAAACCAAAGAAAAATACATTTCCTGTGAAACAGAAAAAATGATTCTGTGTGTCTGTACATTTATACCTGATTCTCATGAAGAGTACCACCTGTAAGCCACACTCAATATACCCCATCCGATAGAGCATCCACCATTCTGGAATGATTATAGCACTTCAAGGTGTCTTCAATCCCTATATGCCATGAGTCTAGGAGTGCTAAATATTTTGATGCCATACTTTAGCAGAAAGATTGCAAAGCTTATTGGTTCTATTGAATCTACCTTGAAGACAAGACTTCTCCTTGAGTTAGTTTAATAAAGTTTCAGATTTTTTCTTGTTGAAATCTGTACAATGATACAGAATTTTGGAACAGGTCATAGGGCATATAGATTTGAACTTGTGCCAAGGGTCTGGACAGATGAAGTTAATTTAGAGCAAATGAAAGACAGCTGCCTTTTATGTTTCTACACCTCTTTGATCTGACCTACTATTCAAACCTCTATAGACAAGGCAGTTAAATGCAAAGACATCATGGCTCTCAAGGGTGATAGTCCATGCAGCCACGAGCTGTTAGCTTTGTTCATTAGAGAACTTTAAACCTGCTGAAATCAGACAGACACACAAAGAACTATCCCAGTCAGTTCAGTTTCAGCATAGGAGGATTAAAACAGCTTTGGAATATATGCTTCAGCAAATGTCTAAAAAAGGTTTGCTCTATCAACAAAAAGTACCATATTGTTTATTAATACGGATTTATATATATTAGGACTCAGTTCAATGTTTGGATTTTTCAAGTTTTTAAAGAGTAGCACACATAGAAAGCATTTTGAAGGGGGTGAATTTCCACCTGTACCCTGAGATTCTTAAGATGCTGCTGGTCAGAATTTCTTCTTACAATGGAGTATTTGATGCTCACCGAGCTCAGTTGTTTGCTTGAGACATTCCTTTATTTGAATAGCACCTGGTAAGATGGTAACTTCTTCACTGCCTGGTTATAGAGTTACTGGAGGAAGGCCTTTTTCATTGCCAGGGCCACCAGTCTGTAATTTGTTATAAAAAGTGTCTTGCTTGCCTATCTCCATCAATAACATTTACTTTCACAATATTCTTTTGTTTTTAACTTCAAATCTGTTCTTTAAATATTGCTTCTTGATTCTCTTATAATTTTAATAAGCATAAATCACCCATTTTAATATACTTGAATACTTTTTAGGTTTTGCACAACTGCATAAATTGTCATCAGCCCTAATTATATTTTGCCCTCCATAACAACACCAACTTTCTTTTTAGTTCCTAAATTTTCAATTATAAAGTAAATTTAACATGTATTTAAGTGCTATGTTATCATATATTTACCACATTACTGATTAACAACTAGAAATATAAATTCTAGTCTTCAAATTAGCTTTACCTCCTTATATTCTTGTAAGGAATATTAAATATTTTTTCACCCATTATTTTTTGAGATACTAATATTTCCACATGTTGGTTTTTTTCCTCTGTTGTTTTGGGTTTAAGCCTGTTTCTCAAGAATGTGCACATATAGTGTCATATTCTCATCTTATAGATACGGACATTTTTTTAGAAAGGCTATAATCAGAAAGTTTATCACAGTTGGATTGTCAATTTGAAAACAAAACTGCAACACAGCAATTCTGTTGTTTGAACACTATATTTAAATGTGATACCCTCTCTTTCATGGAGGATTTTGTTCCTTTATATACCCCTCACATCCCGGATATAAACTGTTTCAACTCCTTCCCTCAAAACGACGCTATAAAGCACTGCACACCAGAACAACTAGACACAAGAACAGTTTTTTCCTGAAAGCGATCACTCTGCTAAACAAATAATTCCCTTAACATTGTTCAACTATTTACAAAGGCTGCACTATTATTACTATTAATCTTCTCATCACTCCTTACCACCCATCTCCTTCCACTTGTGACTGTAAGACTATAACTTTGTCACTTGTATCCTTATGATTTATATTCACTGTTTCCTAGTATGATTTGATTGCTTATTGTACCCATTAAGTGTTGCACTGTATGATTCTTCACTCTTGACGAATGTATCTTTTCTTTTATGTATACTGAGAGCATTTGCACCAAGACAAATTCCTTGTGTGTCCAATCACACTTGGCCAATAAAGAATTCTATTCTATTCTATTCTATTCTATTCTATTCTATTCTATTCTATTTGGAGTAGGGTACCATCAGAACACTGTTAATGTTTAGTTCTGTTTCTCACTATGTATAAAGTCAGCTGCAGCTATGCTGAGTATGACTGATTTAATTACAAACGAAATCATTTATGTTTACAGATTAATTTTAATTATTTTATAATGTATATGCATGAGTAAGATATATGCTTAAACCACAAAATCAAGATATAGTTTTCTCTAAGCAGATGTACCCATCACATGCTCATTTGTTCTTGAATTCCAAATAGCCTGTTCACTGCCTGTGCTCCATCATATCTTCTTCCCATCATTCATGTCATTTTGATAGAAGTACTTTCCCCCCTGATTCTTATCCATTTACAAAATTTACAGTTTGCTCCAATGGTTACTTTAGCTCTCTCATTATGACAATTTCCTGAAGTATCACATCACCAACCTAGAAATTCTTATTTTCATATGTATTCTCAAGGGTGTCAAACTCACATCATCATGGTGGTGTCGTGTGCCTTTTTCCCCTTTGTTAAAATGGGAGCGGGCTTAGCCAGTGCATGCAGCCAACTACCATATATAAACAGGAGCCTCTGTGGTGCAGTGGTTACAGTGCAGTAATGCAAGCCACTTCTGCAGCCAGCTGACTACAATTTGGCAGTTCAAATCCCACCAGGCTCCAGGTTGACTCAGCCTTCCATCCTTCTGAGGTGGATAAAATGAGGACCCAAATTGTTGGGGGGCAATATGCTGACTCTGTAAACCGCTTAGAGAGGGTTGTAAAGCACTATAAAGTGGTATATAAATCTAAGTGCTATTGCTATTGCTATGGTGCATCTGGCCCACAGGCTGGGAGTTTGACAGCCCTGATCTAGGTGATACCAATTTATACCTTCTGATAAATATCTAGTTCTTTTATTCTTCTTGGGGAGGGGGGAGAATTCCTTATTTTTACACAATGTATATTGTGCGCATTACCATTATATTTCTTACATTCCAAGTCACAATCTTCTATCCGTCAAAATCATCACTTTGATAGGAAACAGAGATGGAAACAGACCAGAACATATTCTCCCCAACAACCAACATCCAGATAAAAAGAGATTAATATCAGACAATCAAGCAGAAAGCAATATGCTAATAAAATATCAAAGGGAAAACTAAACACCCCCTCCCCAACCCTGGCAGGGCAAACTACCATATCTAAACAGGGAGCAAATCTCTTACTCACTAGCACTGATTATGTTACCATACCTGGTTGGGTAATGAAACATCTGCCAGTAAACAATCAATCTCTTGGAGCATCAAGGATTCCACAATTCAACCCTGAGCTACATATATTGTCTTCTATTGAAAGTCATAGATATTCTTCCACTTTGGTCAATCAAAGCTATTACATAATATGTTTGGTAAGAGGAGGAATGAAGAAATTAAGAGAATCAGCCTTAGCTCTATCTCTGCCACATGCTGTATTCAGTGCTAATAGGAAGAGTTTAACCAATATGATTTGAGTCCTACCAAAGACCAGTTTCACCCAAACTTATGGTATTCATACTACTACATGGAATATCTTGCAAAACTAATGGTTTGATTTATATGTTATTAACCAGGAGATAAATACAGTATGTTGGTGTACTCAAATACTAGCATTAGAAAAAAAAAATCTGTTACTTGTTTTGATTCCCAACTTTCAGTTCATTTGATACCTGCTATATTGAAGTAGTTTTCATTCCTGTTGGGTTCTTAACTTCTTCTGATCTTTTTGTTGTTTAAAGAAACCACTTGTTATACTTTATTTATAAAACACACACACAGAGAGAGAGAGAGAGAGAGAGAGAGAGAGAGAGACCTGCTTTTCCAATCCATTCAAAAGTTTCTACAGGATGGGAGGGGTAGCTGGATGGGAGGAGGAGGAATAAGGTAGAGCCAAAAGACAAGTACAGGTAGTCCTTGGCTTACAATTGGGCTCAGTTACAATTAAAATTCAGCCCAAAATTTCTGCTGCTAAGTTAAACATTTGCTAAGTGAACTTTGTCCCATTTTACAACTTTCCTTACAACAGCTGTTAAGTGAATAACTGCAGTTGTTAGGTTAACAGCATGATTGTTAAGTAAATCTGGCTCCCCAAATTGACTTTGCTTGTCAGACGGTAACAAAAGGTGATCACATGACACCCCCCCAGGACACTGCAACTATCACAAATATAAGTCAGTTCAATTTTGATCACATGACCTTGGGGATGCCACAAAGGCTGTAAGCGTGAAAAATTATAATAAGTCACTTTTTTCAGTGCTGCTGTAATTTTGAACAGTCATTAAGTTAATTATTGTATGATGGGGACTACCTGTATGTGCTTCTGGCTGCATCTTTAAGTTTAAAATAGAGATGAGAATAGATTTTTTTAAAATACTGTTATACTATTTTTATACTAAAGTTTTTTTAAAAAACAGGCAAAATGTGCTATTCAGAAGGTCTAATGCTGCTGTAAAATTAAATCTCATTACCACGAAGAAGAAAAGTTTTAGGTTTACTAGCATGCATTTGAACTGATCTGGCTTTTTAATGTTGCAGAAACTATAAAGTAGAAATAATCATTTAATATATTTTATTTCATATTTGGATTGTGAACAATTTTTTAATAGCAGCAGAAACATTTACAGGGTTTCAACCATTCATCAAGCAACATAGCATTCTTTTGGCAGCAAAAGTGTTGATTTTGACTGAACATTCTTTTTTGTAAGGTTTTATTTTTCATAAATCAAGGCCTAATAATTAATACTTAGTTCTTATGTAGCAGTTTAACAATCAGATGTATTTTTACAAGGCAAGGAAAGGCACATATTTCAATATTTATTATTATTTTGTATATTCTGACATTATGCATTCAAATGCCAAAACAAATATGTACAGTTCCAGCTATGTAATATACAGTGCCTGACATGTGTTTCTCTCTATGAGCAAATTTCCATTGTGTTCTGTTTCCTCTGTGACTATCTTATTCCAGGAAAATAAGAAAAGCACACTGAGAAGGGTGAATAATGTTTTCCGTATTAAGGGAATCAGGGGGAGAGGGATCACAATAAATTCAATGCTTCATTCTTCTCAGCACCCAGGATCTGATCTGACCAACACATAAAAGGTAAAGACTGAAAACTGAATGGATATCATTCCTGATGGTATTGGAAAATGTGCAGAATCTATCTATCTATCTATCTATCTATCTATCTATCTATCTATCTATCTATCTATCTATCTATCTATGTAACATCTACTATATCTATCATCTATTTTAACAATTTCTCTTGCAAAGGATATTATTTTAAGTTTTTGGCTGGAAATATTTTTTTTCTCTGCAACCTGGCACACAACCCTGAGAAACTCAGCGGTTACTGAGACTCTGCTGAGCTAACATACACTGGCCCATCTTGCCTCAGCCTGGTAGAATAACTAGTAATGGATGTTATGTGAGCCACAAACTCACACCCATAAAACTAGAAGTAGAAAATTAATATGGCAGAGAAAATACTATTCTAGAAGCACAAATGATTCTTTTGGCAAGCACAGATGTAAATTGCAATAGTAGAGAATATATATAGCTCAGGGTTGATTTGTTGGGTTCTTGATGTTCTCCAAGCTTGGTTTTCATTCCCCCCCCCATGAGTTATTTTTATCGGTCTGTTGAAATAATTTCTGATTTCATTCTGAATTGAATCCTATTAATGAATCTTTTAGAAAGAACAACCAAAAGTCAAACAAAGTGGCAAACAAGCCTGTCCATATCCTTTCTTGTCACACACCTATTAACCAATAGCCAAGTAAGCAGGAACCAGCTTCTAATATTTGCTGTAATCAATTAAAAAATATCATGCCAATCAAAGGAGAAACATTACCTCTAATCAATACATACTACTCAAACCAGCACCAGATCCTCTATATAAAAGAACCAACAAAGCCCATTTCTTCACATCAGAATACTGATATTTCTCAGACTGTTAAGAAAATATTTGCCAGAAAAAAAATCAAGCTTGGAGAATATAGGAAACCCAACAGGTATAACTTAATTGAATAGTGTTAAATGTTTGCAGGTTGAGATCTATAGCTAACAGTTGCAGGGAAGAAATTTCCCTGTTCCTGAGTACATTTATTACTGATATCCAAAGCCCTTTGTACAGGTTCTCATGATTTACTGCAATCTGCCTTATAATACTTTTGTAGAAGAGGTTTCTTTTCTTTTTTAATTTCATTCAAATTTCTCTTTGTGATTATTTTATTGTTGCACGCTATAGAGATTGTTGCTGTTAGGCATTCAATGGTTGTCACAATAATGACAATGTTATGCAAATGATGAAGATTATGTGATTTGCATCATTTGTAATGTTAGCATGTCATCACTTTTTTCTTCTACCCCCTCCTTACTACTCATAGTGTTGTTTTCGTTACACATTTTCTGTCATTTTGGACTCTTTCTGATTGGCCATAGGTTCTTGGGCTGCAAGAACCAGGCCTTCTGTCTCTTTCTTCAGTGTTCCGTTGATCAGCCATAACCAGGTCTTTTCCTTATCTACTTTCCGTTGGATCTTTTCAAGGAACTGTCCATGTCGTGCTTTGTTACACCAGCTGTCAGCCCAAGTTTGCATTGCTGTTTTCCTGTATTGATCCTTGGTTTGCTGCACTTTGAGCAGCTTTCTCTTGTTGACCTCCATCAAAGCTGGTTCAGTACTGTCTTTCACATAATTTGCCAGAGCATGTTTCTCTTCTTCGACTGTATTATTATTATTATTATTATTATTATTATTATTATTATTATTATTATTATTGATAAGGAATGTATATCGAGTTTTATCAGTTTAATTATAACACTTGCTGTCAGCCTTCAAGATCTTCTGCTATTGCTTTGCATCTTTTCGTCTGCCATAAGTAAGGGGGGGGGAGGGGAGGTAGGAATAAGTTGGGGAAGT
>BHFT01003450.1:0-14623 GCA_004320025.1 Laticauda laticaudata
GGGGTCTGGGATCTGGGAAGCCCATGATGAGGTTGCGTCCGAGCCACCTCCTTGAGGGTCACTGGCGTTTAAATACCTAGCACCTGAAGATGAGCGCGTTGACTGAAGCAATTGATGTACATGAACTTTGTAGTTCAGCAATGACCATGGCAAGAGGATGATGCTGAAGAAGCCCTTGTTAGTACTGTGGATAAGTGGACCGTGACTTGGCGGAGCTTAGCGGCGCACGTGCTTCCCATTCTTGGTTCCAATTGTGGGGGAAGTTCTACTTCTGATAGCCTACTGCTCGCACTCTTCCAGCCTTCTTCAGTGAGAGGGGCACTGGAGGGCTTACTCAGGTAATTCGTTCGATGATTGGCCTCGCACCACTCTCTTGACCACATGATGTAGATGTGATTGCTGTGGCACCCTCCAGCCTTACTGCTGTCCGCTGTACGTGGTCCATGAGGCCAGGTGGCGCGATCAGTCGCCACCTTGAGCCCAAGGGTCCAGACTTGGGCAGAGTTGGTGCTCTGCTTGGTCAACTGGGTCTCAGCCACTCCACAACTTCGTCAAAAATGGCTGGCGGCATTCTCATGAAGTTATGGAATGCAATGAGCGTCTTCGTTCCTCAAGCCATCTACCATCAGCTTGTTATACACAGTCCGTACTCTGCTCTTCTGGCAATCCCATCTTCGGACCAGACACTTTTGGCCGCCTCTTTCTACGCACTGTCTCGCAGTAGCCAGATGAGGTGTAAAGAGCCTGATGAGATGGCTTCACACTGTTAATGGTAGATCGATGGTGGTACCAAAAGGAGTGTGTGATTGATGCCATGGTGGAGATGACTGGGATGCTGCGGAAGGAGCAAGAACGCAGCAAGATGAGGCTGAAGTAGGTCTGGCACAGGCAGGGTGTGAGACTGAAAAGTGAGATCCAGGTGACTTTCCTCGCCCTTTTTTATAGGAATATAGGTTTCCGTCGCTCGGTGGTCTTTTGCATCCTCTAGGCATCCTGCAGACATCCAAATATCCGAATATGTCCCCCTCTGCGAACGTCTTTTTTCTGTTTTAAGCTTTATATGCGAGCTGCAATCCGCTTCATTCCTTTCTCCGTCTGTACGCTACTAACGTTGCGTGTCCGTTCCGGCAGTCCCTTGCTTCCATCCTGTGTCCTATTTTTCGCCGAGTGGGACATGCGAGTTTGTGAGACGTTGCAGCAGAAACTCGCCATACGTGATATGGGAACGCGTAATACAGATGACGATGGATGTAGAACGGAAATGTCCGTATGTAGCGTTCGTGGATGTGAACAGACGGCGTTGAGATACATTTTGCCGCTCAAAAAGTTTTGTGCAGCTCAAAACTTGTTTAGAGCTAAACGAATGTCAGATCGAACGGATGCTTGGACGGATATACGAGGAGGTATGAAAAATGGACGCAAGTGATACAAGATGGAAGCAGAAATTCAATGGATGGCAAGTGTTTCTCTCCGTTTTACATCCTCTTTCCATCCATTGGTGCTGTGTGACAGAGGCTTAACAAAGATGTAACTAAAATTGTCAATATTATTACTACTACATGGTAGCCAAACAAATGATACCCAGATGCCACATTGTTCATGTATTCAATACATATATACATAAAGACATACATACATACATACATACACACCACACACACACACACACACACAATTATAACAATAAGTTAGCCCTCTATATGTCCATTTTTAGGACCAAATCCAAATGCAACAGTTAGATCTAATGTCCCTTGCTATAAAGTAACTCCCAGTGTTTCATGCTCTAAATTAAGTCTCACTGTCCATTGTTTTTAACAGTTTTAAACCCATTACAGCTTGATGGCATGATTATAATTATCAGAGATAAAAACAGACACACAGAAATAGATATAGATACACACATATAAAAGAGCATATCTTATTCACTGGCTGGAGGACTGAGCTGGAATTTACAATCTGCTGTGAAAAGGAATATGACACAAATGACAGGTTTATGTTTCCCCAGGTTTTACCTTCTTATTTTGGCTGTTACCTACCCAGGGCTTAAAACTGCAAATTACTATAATACGGCGCATCAAAATAAAACATGGTAAAAAGCATTCCAAAATGCTTTAGTTCTAAGAAAACTCAGCTCACATCTGGTTATTTCATGATTGAAGGTTTATTATCTGACAGCTGCAATACGATGTGCCGATGTGAATGAGGTATTGAGACGGCAGCCCGGAGTCACTGTATTAATGGGACGGGCAGCATAGAAATCCAATAAATAAAAATAAATATTGAGATGCCTGTCTATCTGCTAGGGTAGCAAAAGTTCCAAGGGAGGAGCGTTATGAAGAAAGATGGTGGTATTTTAAAAGGCAAATCAAATAAATTCATAAATATGTCCCTGATAAATATCCCAATGTGATACAATTGGGCTGTGCTGAGCAGTGATTCAAACTGGATTCCAAACAAAAAATTCCAAAATCTGCAGGAAGCACACCTAGCACCTGTTTTCAAACACCACAAATAGTCACATTTAACATTTTCCCACCAGGATCTCAGGGCTGTGCGATCCCAGGAAAAGACATGGCTGCTTTAAAGACTGATAAAAAGATGTAAGGTTGGAGCCTCTGCAAATCTTTTCTTTTTTTGGAATTACATCCCAAGATAAGATGAAGTACTACTAACATAAAACCCACTAATTAACAGGGCACTCTTAAATGATTTCAGTTTATGAAGTTATGAATAAAAGATTGGCGATTCATGGCCAATACTGGATGAGGGGGACAACTTCCACTGTGGATTTGAAATACTGACATTTATTTCCCCATTACACGTCGTTGGACCACTTTTATGATTAACTGCTCAATGGAACCAACGGGGATCTGAGATAAATAGTCTCATACTGCAGATCACAAAAGACATCCCTGCTTTTGTGACTGGCTCTTTAATCTAAAACGGGCCAGGACTGAAGAGATGGACAAAGCTGTGAGGCTGTGGAGAAAAGAATGGAAAACAATTAGTGTGTTGATGTCAGCTTAAAGGAGGTCACAGCAAGATCAATCTTTTCAGCATCTGTTCTTTAATTTAAAGAATGGGGGAGGAGAAGCGGTGTCCACTACTCATCACTATGGTAACTTTCAATATTGTACAACCAGAACCAGTTAGGCCTCTAACATCACTTGCGATGGATGGAGCTAAAACAAAACAAAAAAAAATGTCAGCAACAGAGAAGCATTCAAAAGCATTATGGCAAAGGATAGGGAGATATTCCTTATTTTCTAAAAGACAATTACGGGTAATGAAGCTATTTTAGGCACTCATGGGCAGAACTAGTTCTTGATTTACAAAGATTCATTTAGTGACTGTTCAATGCAGTGGTGGGATTCAAAAAAATTTACTACTGGTTCTGTGGGTGTGGCTTAGTGGGCATGGCGTGGCTTGGTGGCCATGGCAGGGGAAGGATATTGTAAAATCTCCGTTCCCTCCCCACCCCCACTAACCTGCTTTCCAGCTCCATTCTTCTGTACAGGGCAACAAAAGAAGACCCAGCCAATCAGCTAGGAAGGCAGAGAATAGATGGGGGCAGGACCAGTCAGAGATGGTATTCTGAACTAGTCAAAATTTCCACTACCAGTTCTCCAAACTACTCAAAATTTCCGCTACCGGTTCTCCCAACTACTCAAAATTTCTACTATCGGTTTTCAAGAAGTGGTTAGAACCTTTTGAACACCACCTCTGGTTCAATGTTACAATGGCACTGAAAAAGGTGACGTGTGGTCATTTTTCACATTTACAACCATTGCAGCACTCCCTATGGTCATCTGGTCATATTTATGATGGTTGCAGTGTCCCGGGGTCATGAGATAATCTTTTGTGACCTTCTGACTAGCAAAATCAATGGAGAAGCCAGATTCATTTAACAACCATGTTACCAAACTTAATAACTACAGTGATCCACTTAACAGCTGTGCTAAGAAAGATAGTAAAATGAGGTAAAACTCACTTAACAACTTTAGCAAGAGACATTTTGGGCTTGATTGTGGCCATTAATCAAGGACTACCTGTAACTTTTGGCCAACGGCAAGGACTGAAATGCCATCTCAGACCCAAACAGGGATGTCTTAAGTTTTAAGGTGGATGGACCATCAGTTTCGTTATGTTTCTGCATCACCATTTTTTTAAGGACAAAAGTATTCAGACTGTCCATGTGTTTCAACTCACAGTATGGATTTTATCTCATACTACTCATTTTAATGTGTTTTTGTCATCTAAGTGATGTACTGCCCATAACAAAAACACTACCAATATAAATGGTATAAATGTTCATTCAGTAGAGACCTTCAAATGTCTAGGTGTCATATCACAAGACCTAAAATGGATACCTAACATCAAAAATGTCATAAAAAAGCACAACAAAGAATGTTCTTTCTGTGCAAACTCAGGAAGCTCAAACTGCCCAAAGAGCTGCTGATCCAGTTCTACAGAGGAATGATTGAGTCTGTCATCTGCACCCCTACAACTGTCTGGTTTGGTTCTGCAACCCAACAAGACAGACACAAACTTCAGCGGATAATTTGGACTGCAGAAAAAGCAATTACTACCCATCTGCCTTCAATTGAGGACCTGTACACTGCACAAGTCAAAAAGGGGGCTGTAAAAATATTTACAGACCTCTCACATCCTGGACATAAACTGTTTCAACTCCTTCCCTCAAAATAACGCTATGCAGCATTGCACACCAGAACAACTAGACATGAGGGGAGTTTTTTTCTCCAACGCCATCACTCTGCTAAACAAATAATTCCCTCAACTCTGTTCAACTATTACAAAGTCTGCATTACTATTGTTATTAATCTTCTCATCACTCCTTATCATGCAACCCCTCCCACTTGTTACTGTATGACTGTAACTTTGTCGCTTTATATTGACTGTTTCCTAGTATGATTTGATTGCTTATTGTACCCTATGACTATTATGAACTGTTGGACTTTATGATTCTTGACTCTTGATGAATGTATCTTTTATGTACACTGAGAGCATTTGCAAGAAGACAAATTCCTTGTGTGTCTAATCACACTTGGCCAATAAAGAATTCTATCTGTCTGTCTGTCTGTCTGTCTGTCTGTCTGTCTGTCTCTCTGTCTGTCTCTCTGTCTGTCTGTCTGTCTATCAATCTATCGATTGATCTATCTATCTATCTATCTATCTATCTATCTATCTATCTATCTATCTATCTATCTATCTATCCTTGATTTATTTATTCATTAAATTTATATGCTGCACAACTCACTGTTGGCGATTTTAATGCACTCTGATTTTCTTTACTGTTGTCATTTCTGTTTTTATAGTTACAATAATAATAATTATTACGCTTGGTGGTGTAGTCAGTCAGATATTCAGGCTGAATATTCGGCATTTTTAATCACCTATCAAGTTCATCCCAGGGACCTGGGATAGGCAGAGGTGAATATTTGATAGTACTTATTGTCACAGGATATAAACTGTTCCAAGTAAAATTTCCTTTTGCAATTGACTGACAGGGATTTTGTCAGTGCCAAAGGCATTCAAGTGTTATTATTATTGTATTATTGTTGTTATTGCTGCTGCTATTGTTGTTTATTGTTGTTGTTATTCTAAATGTGTTTTATATTTGCAAATGTGAGACAAATTTCAGAGAATGTAAATGCTTTATTGGAACAGTTACTCCATTGCAATCTGCTTATTAATTGAAGCTTGATCCAGATCAGTTGATCAACGCTACAATCTAAAAAAGGTCCCCGATCAATCCAAACTAAAGATATGCTAACAATGAAAGAGTGTCCTACTATCTAATTCTCTGACATAATATTTCAGACACCTGTTGCATATTAGATATTCAGGGTTGCTATGTTTTTAATAGTAGGGAATTTCAAGGATCAGATGCAGATACTGACATAGCAAAGTAAAGATGGATCTTTGACCCAGATATGTAATAAAAAAAGATTTCTGAGAATTTGACTGGAAGCCAACTGTGTTTGATAATGAGAAATCTAGGGGCACGTATACAGTGTTGACTGGAGATATTATTATTCAATATACACCAGGAAACTATCCACCACCACCCCACCAATCAGTTCTCACTTGTTCTAATAATAGCCATACTATTTATTCTCCAAGTTAATAGCTGTTTTTCCTGTCCCTGTTTTCCTCTTTTTGCTGCTTCCCCTCAATTTACTCAGTTTTTACCATAACAGTGCTACCGACCGTGGGAATTTGCACCAGAGAAAGTAGATTTTTTCCCCACTTTTTCCTGTCCCTCAGCCCCTTTGTTTCTGATTATTTAATCATTGTGTGTGTTTATGTGCATGGATGCATTATTGTATGGCCAGTTTCCAATCATTGTTGCAATGCACAGAGCATTTTAGTCTGATTCATTAAGAATGCTATATCTCTATTACCTGCTGATAAGTAGATAGTGGATTAGATATTCAAATTCAATAAGCAGAGAACAAAAGTCTAGAAGTTAGAAATATAATTATCACCAATAAATGGCCTTCCTGAGAGGAAGACAACGATGTTTGAAGAAAAACAGGATGCTAAAACTTTTACAGGTAGTCCTCAACTTACAACCATTTGTTTAGAGGACTCTTCCAAGTTACAACAGCACTGAAAAAAGTGACTTACAACTAGTCTTTGTAGCTACAACTGTTGCAGCATCCCTACAGTCATATGATCAAAATTTGAGCACATGGCAACCAGTAAGTATTTACAACAGTTACCCTGTCCTGTCCCATCCTTTACCATTTGTGACCTTCCCAGTTGGCTTCCAACAAGCTAAGTCAATGTGGACTGGATTCGCTTCACGACCATGTGATTTATTTAACATCTACAGTGATACATTTAACAACCATGGCAAAAAAAAGTAGTAAAATCAGTCACAATTCAATTAACCATCATTTTGCTTGGTAACAGAAATTTTGATCTCAATTGTGGTCTTAAGTCAAGAATAGTATTTAGCTTGATAACTAGGATAGTCTTTTCTTCTGCCCTAAGGTAATAAATATACTATTACCATAGGGCGGAAGAAAATACAATCCTCGCTTTCTGACAGATAGTTTTTTGGCAGAGATTTTGATTCATTCATTTAATCACGAAGTGTCCTATTATCCCACAGAAATCCTGATGCTCTCCAGAAAGATCCATTTCCAAATTTAAAATCAGGTGTCCCTTCCAGGTAAGTGGTAAAAGAAAACCAGGCTGTCAAAGAACAAGGTAGCTGGACGCTATCAAAGCTGACACCAACCAGAGCATAGAACAACTCAAAGAAGTAGTGTAAGATTGGAAGATGTGGCGAGACCTGGCCCAGACACAACTGAGTGAATAACAGGTCGGCATTTCATTTCTGGTTAGACATCTGAAAATAATCTGAAGTTCAGTGTGATTTGGTGTTCAGTTTAGCAAGCTAACACAATGCATTGCATAGCCAATTATACAGGACACCCTTCTCTGACTTCCCCTTTCATTGGAGTCCTTGCCTCATGTGCCGTTTCATTCTGAGATTCAACAGAAAATTGAGACATCTAACCAAGCCATAGTTTCTCTTCATATTCAATCAGTAAATAATCCCCTTTAAACTTATACATGACCTTTCTCTGCTTAAAACTCCGTTTGCTTTTTTGCTTGTTCCTTTCTGCAATCTTTTTTTTCATCTATTCCATCAGTTAGTTCACATTTCTCCGCCAGTTGCATTATAACACTTTCAGGCAATAAAAAAAATCTTTTTATCTAGAAAACTACATTTGCCATATTGTGTTTGACATTCCCTGGCCCTCAAACAGATCACTGTCACATCATAACATTGAACACAATTACAGGAAATGCATTTCTTTTTTTTTTTACTTTTTTTTTACTTTTTGAATAAGCAGAGTCAAAACCTTGATAATTCAAAGGAAGAATCAGAGTTGAATTATGAAATAAAAACATTCCCACCAATAAAGCAAGCCAAGCTTTTTTTTAAAAAAAATGTAGCCTAATTTCCAGTCGGGTATTGCTTGGTTTCTAAAAGATAATCACAATACATATAAGAAACAAATATACATAAACTATATATCAGTGCCAAAAAATTCTATGCGCTATTCTAACCCAATAGAAGAACAACAAAGTTGACTAGGGGATGGGAGGGTAAGATGAATGGTTGCAGGAACTGGGTATGTCTAGTCTAACAAAATGAAGGACTAGGGGTAACATGATGGCAGTCTACTTGTAATTGAGGGTCTGTCATAAAGAAGAGGGGGTCAACTTATTTTCCAAAGCACCTGAAGGCAGGACTAGAAGTAATAGATGGAAACCAATTAACCTAGAATTAAGGAGACATTTCCTGACAGTGAGAACAATTAATCAGTGGAACGGCTTGAATTCAGAAGTTGTGGGTGCTCCATCATTGGAGGTTTTCAAGAAGAGACTGGACAGTCACTTGTCTGGAATGGTAAAGTGTCTCCTGCTCTAGCAGGGGTTGGATTAGATGACCTCCAAGGTACCTTTCAACTCTATTATTCTGTATTCTTAACAGTAAAATGATTTCAACTCAGTTAAACCAACAAACACGACCAAAGCAAGGATTGTAGTTCTAATCCAAAACATCTCAACGCGGTTTACTCCGGGCAAATATAATGGAGATGCAGGCAACTTTATTGCCTTCTTCATTCCTCGAGAAAATAATATAGATCTCTGAGACCAATAGACTTCCCACCAATTGAGTCAGGTCAAACTTCATGACTTAGGAGTATGCAAGTCACTTAACCTGCTTACTGATCCAAATCAGTTCAACCTGGGATGGTGGGCATGCACCTTCTTTATTAATCCTCAAATGTTGTAACTTTTCCTCTTCAGGAAGAAATTCAACCTGCTGATTACTTTCGGTCTCCAATTCTACTCAGAATAGTGTGATATAATGGCTCAAGTCTGAGAATGGGATGATAGAGATCCAAGTTCAAATCCATTGTCAGCCATGGAAGCTGGTCTAACTCTTAACCAGCTGCTCCTTTAACCTAACCTACTTCATAGCATTGATTTTTTAAAAAATATTTTTTTTTATTTTTATATTTTAAAAACAACTCTTTTGGTGAACAATGTGGTTCCACGTTTTTACATTTCAATACAAACATGACCTTAATTATATATTCATCTTTCATGTTCAATTTCATATCATATTATTACTTTTTCCATTTTCCTTTAAACATTCTCAAATATTCTTATATTCATTGCATTTATTTTGTCCATTTATAGTTCATATCATAACTTATTTCATTTTTCTTTAAATATTCCCATGTCTTGTTTTACAATATTATTTAAAATTTTTATTTCATTTCTATATTCATCATACATATTTACTTTTATCTGTCACATTTATAATTTTATCACATACTGTTATTCCATTCATTATTCAGTAAATTTCATCCAAATTCTAATAATTCAAAAGTTATCCCCTTTAATTTTCAATTCGAGTTTGCCACCCCTCTACCTTATACATCCCTTTAATTCCCCTTTAATTCATTATAAAATTTTACTTTTTTAAGGATTACTGTTAAATTACTTATAGATACAATTGGAATAGATGTGGAAATGGGAATTTATTATAAGAATATTAATTGATATTTAATAAAGCAATGAATAAAGTTAGAATAAATTATGAGAATTGCAATGGAAAGATTAATATGTTTCTATAATTAATTGAACAGATTAATATTTTTGAAATAATAGATTGCTCAGAATGTTATTGAGAAAAAGAATACTATGCAAAATCAGACTTATGTATATGCATATGTGATATGTAGTAATTAGGTGTGATCACCCAGGGCATGGCACAAAAGTAACAAAGTCACAAAAGTAGGTAAAGTCCTTTTAATTCCTCCAACTTCAATGTCCAGTTATTATCGGCTGGAGAAAAAAACTCTCCCAAGAACAGTTTTTAAAGGGAAGAAATTCAGTCTGAACCAAAAGTACATATAAATTATAAATAAAAACCAACATAAATCACGCTGCAGCAATTAACAAGACAGGGCAGGATAAGGAATGAAAGACTTCAAAAGATAACAAAACACACATAGTTGGGAGGATGCCAGAACCCAGATAAGACTTGACAAACCAAAATAATTCACGCTTTGCTTCCAGCAAGGTGCTGTGCACAAACACCCTCTTTATCCTGTTTTCCCAGCTGTAGCTCATGAAGGGAATCAGGGCCTTTTTCTCCCCCGCAACCCATGTTGGTCCCTTATCCATTCCTCTCTGTGTGCCCTAGGATGAAGAGCGGATGGCCCTGGGTCTTCCTCTGAATGTGTTCTTCCCCAGTTTCCTCCACAGCCACTGGAGCCACACTCTCACTCGCTGTCAGCTGTTCCACCTCTCCCTTGGAATCAGATTCCAACAGGGGCATGACACCTTGCTTGACACAATTATTAAATTAATCACTTGTTTTTAAGTTAGTAATACAGTTGTTAAATAAATCTGGCTTCCCCATTGACTTTGTCAGAAATTCTCAAAAGGGGATCATATGATGCCAGGACAGCACAATCGTCATAAATATGAGTCAGTTGACAAGCATCTGAAGTGTGATTGTGTGACCATGGAGATGTGGCAATGGTCATAAGTGTGAAAAATGGTCAACTGCTGTAAGTTGGGGACCTGCTGTATTCTACTCCATTAATTTCAGCGAAGACAGACAGTTTTGGTGACTGCTGAATCTTAATTTGTCCTGAGCAAATTAACATAGTCTGATTTGTCCTCCAAAAACTGTTGCATATTGCTTGACCATGAAGGTGCTGCTAGCAACAGAAAAGATTGTGTCCAACTTTGCTAGTTTTTCAGATGTGCAGTTCTGTATAAAGAATTTGCAATTGTAATTTGGGGAGAACACTGGAGGATGGCAAACAATTTATGACTGCTTTCTGGTCAGCTTGCTTTTCTGACAGGTAACCTGAACGTTCTGTTTTCCAGATGATGGTTTATGGTTTAAAGAACCGCAAACATCTAACTTTTCAAATTCCCATACACAGATCTGCTCCATTTGTCATAATCTGTTCATATACATTCTGGTCTTCAAATAGAGGCTTAAAAGGGCCATATCAGTCCATCTCCAATGTGGGGGAGGGGTAAGAGGAAAGAAGAACCCCCCACACAAAGACCCTATCCCCAAGCCCCACGCTGATCTTCCAAAGAACAGATTGCTATCACACAACATACAACACTCATGGTTTAGTGCTACAGAACAGTAGTATGCACAGTTACAGAATGTCATCCCAAACCACAAGAAACCCCCATTGCTATGATATGGGTTGAAATATATTTTGCATGACAGTTGTCCAGTCTATGGCTTTTCCTCCCATCTTCCAAATTCATTCCCACATCCTGTTAGTAGTTAGCATTAAATGTTTCTTTTTGAAAATTGGGTTGCTCTTGCTTCTATAGTTTGGAAGATAGGGATTTTGCCTCGAAGTGAGGTTTACCTTTGGAGAACCATGTATAGCTTTGATTGCATTGTAAAAAGATATAAAAAGAACCGGATGTTGTGGCCCAGTGATGGCCAGCAGAGCTGGCAGCAAAGTCGGACAGTGAGGAGGTTGGGGAGGAATATGGGCCAGTCCTGGAGGCTGACGAAGGCTCAGATGAGGGCTCTGCATCAGAGGCAGAGATGGGGCCAGGGCAGGCTGGCAGTTATCAGCTGCCTTCGGCATCGGACAACATTGAGGAAGGAGAGCAGCTGGAGCTGGTTCCCAGCCTGTGCATGCACAGAGCTGCCAAAAGAAAGAACAATTACGAACTAAGGGTCAATGTGGGAGTAAGGCCACAAGTGGATGGTGAATGGCCTCTCCTATAGGGATTAAAAGGAGCAAAAGGGGAAGGGGCTTTTGCAGGAAACAATCCATTTGTTGCAGCAGTGTGAAGATCTATCTGTGCATCTCAGAAACTCTGTGCCAAGTCCTTCCTTGTCAGTACTGCGTTTGAAAATATTTACTTGGCAGCTCACCAAGCTAAAGGTCTGTGCTCCTAATTACACCCTTGAAAGACTGTTTGCCAGGCCTTTGGCTGAATGTGAATGCAAGAAATTCACCTTCGTTTAATAAAAGAGATTTTGCCGGGACAAAGAGTCTGCTTAATGCTTTTTGGGGAAGCCTAGGTCAAAATACTGGAGCGTATTTAGGAGTGAGCAACCAAAATGACTAAACCATGAGTAAAACCTAAGTATGTTTTATGATGTATATCACCCAGAGTAATGTGTTAAGATGGATGGCTCTAGAAATCAAATCAAATCAATCAAATCAAATGGGGAAAAGCTAGATATATAAGGATTCTTCAGCTCTGGAAAATTAAAAATGAATGATTGTAGGAGGACATGACTAATGGGTATAAAATTATACATGGACAGGGGAAAGCACTTCCCCTTTTCAAAATACTAGGACTAAGATCAGCGTCAGCAAATTTGGTTCAAGTTTTGCCAACCAGTTGTTATTTTTTTCCTTTTCTCCTCTGAGGAAGAGCAAGAGTTCAGGAGTGTCAAGGCTGATCAGAGATCTTTTCAAGAGGTGGAGAAGATGTTTACTTCCACCCTCTCAGTGCCTAAAGTCCCAGCAGCTACTTGATGGGTAGCCATGACTTCTAATGGTGCAACATCAGCATCTCAAGAACTAGAGTGGACTGGGTCCCTGGTAGGCAAGTTCCAAGACGGTATTCCAGACCAATGGCTAAGTTGAAGAAGAATCAGAAGTTGGGACAGACAGTTGCCAAATTTAGATAATGCCCTTAACCAGAATTCATCCCATGAAACTGTAAACAAACAAAAAGGATCCTGTTTCCCACAGCACATCATTGTAAAATTGTCTATCCTAAGACATGGGGTGCTGAGCATTAACTTGGGTACCTGTTAGCCCTGAAGCCATATTGGAGCATCTTCAGGGATGCCACAGCGAAGCTGTGGGAACGGGAGGAGGGAGATAAAGATAGCTGGGGATGTGCAGCCAAAATAAAATTCTTTGTCTTGGGAACCAAGGACATTCTTACCAGGTGCAGGGAAGCCAGCTGCAGTTGGGACTATGACCTGGTTGGACCCTATGATGGATGTGTGACCTGGGGACACGGACTTTGGGGTTTAGTTTGGGTGGGGAAAACCTTGAATCCTTCAGTGTCGGGTTTTCACCAGCTGTGCCCAGGGGTGGGATTCAAAATTCTTAACAACCGGTTCTGTGGGCATGGCCTAATTTATGGGTGTGGCTGGGTGGTCATGTGACTGGCTGGGCATGGCTTGTAAGTAAATATTATAAATATTTATGTGAATATTGAATTTTTTTATTTAAAAAAGAGCAACTTTTACCCAAAATCAGGCAAAGCAGGCAAGCAGATTGAGTTGCTCACAGAATCACAGATTCACTCAGAAATCTATTTTTCTGCAATCTGCTACTTGAGTCTGTCCTGAAAAATAGAAGCTTCAGTCCTAATGAAGGTTCAACTCTGCTTTTAGATTAGCTAGACAGCAAGAAATCGATCAATTTCCTGCTTCTAGCTAATCTAAATCTCCGGCACAGCAGAACAGCTAATGGTCAGGGAAAAAAGAAGGAAAAATAGCAACTTACCAAACGCAGGCAAGTTTCATGGCGCACATGTCAGGTAAGGAATGAGTGGGTGGGGAGGGGAGGGGCCAGCCAGGGGCATGATTTGCCAGTTCTCCGAACTGCGCAGAATTGTAACAACCGGTTCTATAGAACCAGTCCGAACTGGTAGAATCCCACCCCTGGCTGTGCCAATATGACATTCGTAATAAATCCATATTTTGAGGAAACTCCAGGCATCAGAGTTTTGACTGCATTGAGCTTGTTACTTGGAATCCTGACAATACCTTTAAAAAGAGACTAGAAAAATTCACACAAAATGATCAAGCACTATTGGTCTGGAAGTTTTCATATTACCTCCTAGATTCCAAATTCTAGATGAAGAAATAGGAGAGAGGAGTATCTCCATCTCCTATTTGAGAATATTCATTCCAGAAGCATCGGGTTGGAATAGTGAGGAACAAAATGTTGGACGAAGACTTTGTCCTGATCCACCACAACTATTGTTATGTTTCAGGTGGAAAATTAAAAGATGTGAGCTGTGACATGAAACTGAAGTTCCTTAGCGAAGAAGCTCCTCAAGATAGAATCCCAGAAACAGTCACACATGTCTCTTCAAAATAGGGCCGAAATATCTTGCCTGAAAGATGCTTAATAAATTATAACGGTGGCCCAGATTTTTTCAGCCCAGGTTTAGCATCCTTCTTCAACTAGAGACTGGCATGTTTACAGCAAAAGCATCTTGCAGTCTAGCTCTCTACCTGGAGAGATGGCAGGCTAGTGCTCCATCACCTTAGAACACTCTCAGACTATTTGGTATCAGCTTTGGAAGCCATATTGAAACCAGATGCTTCCACACTGCCACATTCTTGAGCCTGGGAAAATGGGAGGGGGGAATTTATTGGAGTGTATGTGTTTAGACAAAATAACATTCTTTTTCTAAGTCAAGGTCATGTTATTCTACACATAAGTGAGGGAAAGCGTCATACCCCTGGTGGAGACTGACTCTGAGGAAGAGGAGGAACAGCCAACAGGGAGTGGAAGTGTGGCTCCAGAGG
>BHFT01003451.1:0-54568 GCA_004320025.1 Laticauda laticaudata
ACCAACGGATGGCAAGTGTTTTTCTCCGTTTTACATCCTCTTTCCATCCATTGGTGCTGTGTGACAGGGGCTTTAAATGTAATTGAACTCAGTGTGGCATAATTTTCACTAGATATTCATAAAATTACATTGTATATTTGCTCCCGTCTCAATTCTGTATGATATACTTTCTATAAAAGCACACAGCGGGTACATATGCATTTTCTAAGCCAACTTTTATCAGTTTGTACTTTGAAAATAATTTGTTGTCCAATTGGGAGGAGCATGATTCTTTTTATTTGGATCAACTAAAAAATAAGCTATCTCTTGTGTTTTTCAGTATTTCTCATGGCAGATGATGTAAAAAGAATCAATGCAAAAAAGAAAACAAAGAACTGTGGGCCAAAAAAGTATGTAACTAGGTGAGCTAATGGAATGCTGGTAACTGAATCTCCTCCATCATGTCTGCGTCCTGTCATATTTTATGTAACAATCCTACTTGCTCTCTGTGTTTGCCAGCTTTCTTTTCTTTGTCTTTACCTGACACACAGAGTAGCAAATTCAAGCAGTTGATTCAAACAAAATAACCTCTGATTCAGCACCATTTCCCTTGAAAATTTTTCAATATGTCCCCTTGTTAAAAGATCCCATGGGGAAAAACATTTCCCGTGATCATTAGTTATGTTGTTGAGCTACTGTAATTCTACAGTTGAACCTTACTGTTAAAGACTTTTTCCAAATATTCAACTAGAATCTACCTTCTAAAATTTAACACGATTATTCCATGTCTGACAATATGACCCAACAAACACTGGTTGGTCTTAGGTGTGTGTATGTGTGCGTGTGTGTGCATGTGTGTGTGTATGTGTGTGTGTAACATGCCTTTGGATACTTGAAAAGTACTATTATATCTCTTTTCAGTCCTTTTTCTCCAGGCTAAACCAACTTTGTTCTTTCAAGTCTCTGTTTACAGCACTTGTGGGCTCCTTATCATCATCATTGTGTTCCTTCCTTCCTGTTTCAGTTTACTGTCTTATGAAATTTGAAGGAATTTGTATTGGTGTGGTATGGTATTATATTATGCAGTGTCTTTTGCATTTTTATAATTCTTGTCTCTTTGTGACAACTGTTCATTTTGTAGCCTTGGTAAATTAGTCAATTCATTTTCTTACTTTCAACAAATATTATGAAACTCTGTAAGTTTGAAATAGTTCAATGGAAGCTCCTGTAACTAAGCAAGGGTGACCTCCATAATTAAATGGATGCCTTGTGGACTTCACTTCTGTACATACAAAATTCAGCAGTGGACCTTGTTCTCTTTATTAAGATAGGATATGGAAAAAGAGAGTTTCTCTCTACCAGCACCAGTTTTGAACTCTAAAGTCCAGACTTTGTCATTATCTAGCAATGAGGAGTGCAGAGCTGGCTTTCAGAAGAACTGTAAATATTGCACACTAGCAAACTGTAAACTTGTCTTGCATGTCTAACAAGTTAAAAAGAAATGGAATGCATTCCAGCTGGCATCCTTGCAAGCTTTCAGACTGCAGCCATTTATTCAAGGTAAAAGGAAGAAGGAGCAACAAATGAGAGTAGCAACAGCCTGAGTTTTCCACTGCAGGGTGCTGGCAGACAGCAGACTTCCAGGCTTTGTACAGCCAATAAATCCCTTTTAAAAAGCATACTTTCTTGCTTTGCAGCTGAAGGTGTTCATGCCGTACATCTCTAAGAAGCCAAATCCAGACCAAGTGTGTAGTCCACAGCAAACTGAGCTCATTGGCAATGTTGGCATGGTACCATAAGTATTGTTCCTCAGATTTCTCAGCTTAGTTTATGTGTTGGGTTGAACAACCACTACCACCACCACCACCCCTCTCTCTTTCTCTCTCTCTCTCTCACACACACACACTCACTCACAAATGCACCAAAGAGTACATAATAAAATGGCCAAGATAACTGCTGACTGTTATCTTTTCTTAAATTGTCACTTTGATGTTTTGTAGGAAGTGAAAAAGGAAGTGGTCATCTCTGTACTGCGATCAAGAACATAGCTGTCTATCCCACCTAGCTATATAAATAATAAATAATAATAAATCTGGCCTAATACTGTGCTGCAAATGCCATTTTAATTTTCTCCAATGTCCTAAGCAGTATTATATCAGGACCATTAAAATGTTGGTTGACTTGGTTTCAGACATTGTGGAGTTCACTTAAGATACTGAGGAAGTACAATCTCTGGATTATAGATGCAATAAGGGCAGTGGATAAGATTGCATCTGAGTGGCCCCTCTCCTTATTTGCTGTGAAATGATAAAAGAGACATCTAAAATAACATGGATGAAAACAAGGAGCATATATGACTGGACATGGGCAGAGGTTCTGATCTGAATCTATCCCATGATGGTAAAAATGGTAAAACACAGCACAGAACAAGTTCAAAGAAATCCTAAATTCTATTGCAAGTTATTATCCCAGACAGCTTTTTGGATTCCTAGCCAACGCACAACTCCAAGCTAAAATGGATGTGTTTTCCCCCCCTGAAAAATAGAAAGTATCACCTTCCCATGACAGAAAGATCACCTTCCCATGACAATTCATATTTTTAAAAAGTGTTCTTGAAGGGCATTTTGCAGATGCAGTAAAGGTAGAGAACTATTAGGGTGATTTAGTCTGAGACATACCAGCTGAACTGAGGTAATCCTATGTTTTGCACACCAACACAAGGGCTTAAGCTAAAGTTGCTGTGCTTGTGATCAACACTAAAACAAGTTTTTAATTCTCCACATTATTTTTTCATCATAGCATTGCTATGAACATGATTAATCTTTTGGGATCCATAAACTGGGTTCTTTCACAATCACACTTTGGCAACTGCAAACATTATCTTCAGGCTTTCCAGAGCACAAGGAGAAAGGAAATAGTTTGTTACTTTTGGCAGAAAAGTTATGTATTCTTCTAGGCAAGAGATAGCTAGAATACTCCCATATTGACTGAATGAATTCTTCTGCAAGTCTGAGACTATTTTGATTCCAGCCCTATACCAGTGCCAGACACCTTTAAAGGTGTCTTTCATATCAGCACAATTAATCCTCTGCTTCTCCAGAAAGTTTTTTTCTGAAGTAAACTATTTTATTATACTGAACAACAGCAACAGCAGTAACGACAACATGGAAATTACTTTGTAGCTATGCTTCCAGAAGGAAGCAAACACTACTTTACCTCTAGCTGAAAAGTCTATTCAAGTGGAACAATTTGCAGAAGGAGAACTGGGAAGTTGTGAATTTTGTCTGAAAATTTAGACAAACAGTTGAATAATGCCTTCATTATGAAATAAGAATCCAAGAGGAAAGTTTAACCATATCCTAGTTTAGTTTCTCAAGTCATGTATTTTATTATAACTATAGATTTTTGTGCCACTGTACACATTTTGTATGTTTTCATTTTTACATAAGAAGAAACAGCCTAATAATGAAGATATTTTACTAGTTTCAAAATTCCCAAAAGCTTGCCAGTGCTTGGAGACTGTAAAAAGTGTAATTCAAAACATCTGGTGAATACCAACACTCCTAGGCCTGCATTGGGATCTTCCATTAGTTGCTATGCTGTTTTTTAATATACAAAAGGTTAATTATTCATGCTTCCCTGCATGTTTTCTGGATTGCTCTACACCAGGGGTGTCAAACTCAATTTCATTGAAGGCCGCATCAGGATTGTATTTTATCTCAGAGGGCCAGAGTGGGCATGCCCAGAGTGGGTGTGGTCAGCTCGACATCACTCGTGTCAGGGGTGCCTGTGGTGGCCCAAGCCCTCTGCCAGAGAAAACAGGCTCCTGAGCTCCATTTTCGGCTGCAATAGCCTCCTGTAAGTAACCCTCTGCCAATGAAAACAGAGCTCAAGAGGGGTGTGTGTAGCCCACCCAAGTTCTGTTTTTGCTGGCAGAGGCACCACAGGCCAGTCTTTCGCCATTTCCAGGGTGGCCCTGTGGGCCAGATCTAATCACCCCATGGGCCGGATCTGGCCCCAGGGCCTTGAGTTTATCACCCCTGCTCTACACCATTAGGAATAGATTTTAAAATTCACATGGCCACAAAGATCCTCATCTCTGAAATTCAATACGGAATTATTTATTTAGGAGGCTAGTAACAATTAAAAACATTTTTAAAAACATAAAAATAAGCAAAGAACCACATAATACCAGGAACAATAACTCATATGTCACATATTAATGACTCCTTCAATTTGAGTAATTATGGAAATAATAAGTATTATGAATTATGAAACTCCTCTTCACAACAACCATCAGTCTTCTACCAAGTGAGGAACATGGAAGAAAAAAACCACAGTAAAACTAACAACAAATCCAGATTTGTTACCAAATGTGTCCCCCAAAAGGAAGGTTGCTTGGCTCTTTCCTGAAGATACCTCTACATTATGGGCTACGTTCTTGGGCTGCATCTTGACACATATCAGGGAAAGACAACATTCATTTCTACTTTAGGCATGAGATGAAGTTTTTAAGATTTCCTAATTAAGAATTAGAAAGAGGGGATGTATGACTGGGCTACAGATGAGTCTTGTTCTGCACTGAGAATGGACTTTGAGTCAAGGAAACATGTAGTCTTTGCTGGAAGATTCTCAACGCTTGGTCACTTTTAGGTTGTTCTGCCTATCCCAAGTGGCTCCTGGTGGCTGAGCACTCCTTGCTGTCTGACATGTCGCATAGAGGGAGTAGGATTCCCTTGGGCTGAATGGACCAAGTTCCAATTGCAGGTTGAACTCATAGAGACTGAGATCAAGAATGTGGGTTGGATGCTACAGTTTGGATCTTGCATTAGGTTCCCTGAGTGCCTTCACTTGATTCTCCTCCTGTCTAGAAAATATTTCCTCACATTGGGACAAAACACTTGTCACAAGCATTCGCAGAAACACTCATTGATTGACTTCACACTTTACATTTTTAGCTGCACATTTGAAAATATAAAGTGTATAACAGGCCACAGACTGGAAAAGATTGGGATTTGGTGAGGAAAATCAGCTGAAGCAGATTAACAACTCTCTATGCTTATTGTGGCTGAGTCATAGGCATATGGAGAGATGGGCATATTTAGTACATTTTTCCTGAACCAGAAATAAATTATACAGTGTTCAGAAATTGTTCCTGTACAAGAAAAAGAAAATTTAGTTGTCATGCCCACACCATAGAGCTGAGAGACTCCAGTCAATTAAGATGAAAGAGATGTAAGTAATATATGTAGGTGGTAAGACAGACTCACACATCTGCATGCAACCCAACAGCCACAAAAGAACCAGATCAAATCCTGGATAGCTGGAACTAATTTATGTAGGCTAACATCACAGAACAATTCAGCAGTTGTACTACAAGACAAGGGTGGGGAATTTATAGGTGAAGGCTGTGAATATTATGGAAGACACTTACTTTTCTGCTAAGGATTTGAGTACCAGTTCAACCTGAATGTAGAAATAGGACCTCTGAACAAAATAATGAAATATCTGACATCCGAATGTTAAGGAAATGTTTTTCAGAAATAGCATTGTGAAGTGGTAAATAATAGGCTGAAGAAGCAAATCCTGTTTTTTCTAATTTACCAGTGAGAATATTGCTTGGTTCCTGGTCTTGGTGTACATCATGCTCCACATTTAAACTTTGAAGATATCTTTTTAAAGGGGGGAAGGGGAAAAGTCTACCTATGAATTGGCATGTAGTTGTTTCCCCTCTTTCAGCCCAGCTCACCTCACATGATGATGGTGTGAGGAAACTAGGACTAGTAAGGAGGGTCAGGTATATTCATAGTCCTGAGTGATTTACTAAAATAATAACGTGGGATGGGGGAAGGGAGCAGGAGGGGCCTTTTGGAAACTTTTGAGCAGAGCTATTGAGCAATACTAGGGCACTTCCATGAGAGTTTTGTACCATTTTAGGATATGCTCAGGAGCTCTCTAATTTCACCATATTGGGGATGATAAAGAACTGAGTTTATTGGTTTGTTTTCTATGACCACCCATCTCAGTGAATGATTTGGGGTGGTTTACAATAATTATGCAAAGAGAGGGCAGCCCATTCCAAAATAATGTGAATACTATCCCTTAGTTCAGTGTTCTATTTAATAACATCTTTCAATATCTTGTCTAGATTTAATTTTACTCATTCATTCAACTCTATAATTAGAGCTATTGATATAAGTGGGTGATTGCAAAATTGTCAATGCATTATAATTTCATTGCCACCGTTATAGGGACTTTTAAATGAAATAGAGGCTTCTGGCTTTGCATCTGGAAAGCTTCCTTTCATGGAAACTTCCCAGATTTTTTTTAAAAAATCATCTGATACATTGGAAAAAATGGAGGATGTGGTTAGCAGTTTATTTTATTATTTCCTTTTGGTATGAAATAGGTTTTTTATGATTTCAAAACCAGGGATTAACTCACAGCGGCTGAGGTTCTGCTTGAATAATGTACTTTATATTTTTCTGTTACTCATCCCTCATCAGTTTGATTCAAATCACTGATTTATCTCAGTTCAATACAGTATTCTCACTTGATACAATTTGAATTGATTCAAACTGAAATTTAGTTTTGAGAAATGTATCTGTACAACCAACTGTGATGATTCAGTTTAAGGGATGGGGAAATGGAAGCTCAACTGATCAACAGATAATCAGAGTTGGAAGGGACCTTGTAGGTTATTTAGTCCAACCTCCCTCCCAAGCAGGAGACCCTATACCATTTCTGACCTGAATTGAATTGTCTTCAAAAAAATTTCTAAATCAAAACTTCACAGAGTTTCAGTGAGCACTGACTGATTTGTGATGGGAAACATGTGCACTGATTGCCTCAAGATATTATTTGTGTCTTCTCTATGCTTCAGGATTAACAGAGGTAAAAGTAATTGCAATTTAATTTTAAAGAACCTGGGTGAAGAACTGGATGATAAAAAGGATGAAGTATGAAAATGACTCTCATCTTATCACATGTGACTTGTATATACATACCATATACACACATAGACAATGGCTCAATTGGTAATTTTAAACCCTGGACATATTTTTACATGTTTAGCACTTTAGCCAGCCCATGTAAATAATTCTTAGATTTGTTTTAGTTGTGAAATATACATGTAATATTTCTCTTCTCCTACAACACAGAAGAATGTCAAATATAAAAGAAACAGATAAATTTGACTCTATGTTTACCCACAATTATAACTCTTTGCTAACACTAAATTAAGAAGATACTCTTAAATTTACTCAATTCACATGTTCAGTTCATTTAAATTGTAGTACTACCATAAGGTTAGGAGATTATTGATGCTGCTGTGCTGCTTAACACAGTCATGTAGAAATGAGAATGGGTAGGGGTACATCAAATGGACTAGCCCATGGGATTGAAATTTTGGGAAGTTGTGGCTGCTTCAGTGCTGCCACAGTTTTGTTGTGATCATTTTATCCTCATTTTCAATGTTCCCTAACATGGCTGTTTGCATAATCTCTTACTCGCTCTATCCCCCATCTAAAGGAAGGGAAGAGGATTTCTGGTGCTTCAGCTTCCCTCAAGGAAACTCAATGGGTAAGCCAGCAGGAAGTTGGAGGCTGCTCCCAATCCCACTGCTTTTTTTTTTTTTTTTGCCTGCCTTTGGTNTTTTTTTTTTTTTTTTTGCCTGCCTTTGGTCATTCTGCTTCTCAGTTTAGATAAGCAAATAGCTCTGAAACAATGAACCAGGGTTTGCCTAATGCTATATTTTATATTTAAAAATGGTAACAAAACAGTGGTGGGATTCAATTTTTTTTACTACCGGTTCTGTGGGCGTGGCTTGGTGGGCGTGTCAGGAGTAGAATACTGTAAAATCTCCAGTTGGAAGTGGTATTTGCCAGTTCTCTGAACTATTCAAAATTTCTTCTACTGGTTCTCCAGAACTGGTTAGAACCTGCTGAGTACCGCTGAGTAACACAACCTTTAATAATGTATGTATATGCAGATGAATTAGTTAAGAAATACTGCACTGACTACCATGACTCTTGTTTAGCTTTTACATCTCTAAGAGCTGGCACCAAATACTTTTGCTGTTTCTCCCATAAACGGCCAATCTGTGTAGTCATTTGGAGCTAGGCTGCAGCCATAAAGCTGTTCTTTTACCTGACTCCTTCACACAACAAGTACTATTAAAGCAAATGCCTTCTTGGGACGGCTATTATCTATGCCTCCAGCTCAAACAGAAAGAAACTTCCTGGCACAACAATAGGCTAGCCTCAAATTTAAAACCAACCGCTGTGAGACCCTGACCCACATACAAACTCAATACAGAAGCCTGATTGATGGCAGATGAGATATATGTATGTATGTATGTATGTGCTGTTCACCTTCCTTCGGGTATTATCCCACGTCATTGTAGTGCTTTTAAAGTTGTTAGCAACGTTCAGCAGAATTCCCATCTGCCATCATCAGTATTGAGTTTGTATGTGGGTCAGGTCTCGACAAGCTTGTTTTAAATTGAGGCTAGCCTATATTGTGCAGGATGTTTTTTTCTACATCCTGATTGGTTGGAGTCTTGGTCTGTGTTTATTGACTTGAGTTTGTTGATTGGTTTTCTGGTTTCTTCTGTCTGTTTGTGGCTTTGATTGGCTGGCAACACTCTGTTCCTGTATTGAGGCTTTCAGTGCACTTGGCTTCGCCGTGAAAGGATGGCTATGTATCTCATAAGGAAGCTAGGTTTCATCTGGGGCCTGGTGGGGTGTGTTTGAGCTGGAGGTATCAGAGGATTCTGTGTGCCCAGGTGTTTGCCTGGCTTGTGGTGTGAGATCTTTTCTATTGAGATTTCAGCTTCCAAATGATTGACAGTCTGGTGGAATCATCTCTTCTATTCATGCTGTCAGGTCTTTTTTCAATCTCTATGGCTTCTCTGATGATTCTGTGGCTGGGGTTTTCTAAGTGGCTAGGGTTTTAGTGCCATTGAAGTTGATGTTGTGACCTGTGGTTTTAATGTGTTGGACTAGTGAGGAGGTGTGTTCCAGCTTTTTTACTGCATTTTTGTGTTCATCCAGGCGGGTACTTATTCTTCTATTGGTCTGTCCAATGTATGTGGCCAGGCATGATCACAGGGAACTTCGTATATGCTTGGTTTTCCAGGTCAATTTTGTTCTTGGGGTTTTTAAGGATGGCTGCTATTTTTTGTCTGTTTTGAAGGCAGTCTTGATGTGATGCCTGGTTTAGTATCTTACTGATTTTTCTGTTAGTACTCTTATATAGGGCAGGACAGCTGTTCCATAGGTCTGTTGATCTTCTAGGTCTTTGTTATATCTTGGTGTTTTTGTGGATCAAGCTGGTGATTTTGTTTTGTTGGAAGCCGTTGGCTGTTCAATACTTTAATCAGGGGGCATAGTTCAGTCTTTATGTGTGTCTTGTCTGCATGGCGTGTGGCGTGTCTGGTAATTAGTGTTTGGCCACGGAATTTATCTGTGCTGGGTGGTGGTGGGATTGGCGTTGAGGTAGCGGTTTGGTGTGTGTTTCTTCTGTATATGGTGTGTCCAGTGTGCCATCGTTCTTTTGTAGATTAGTACATCTAGGAATGTAGTTGTTTGTTTATTTCCGTTTCCATGTGAACTTGATTTTGGGGTGTGTGCTGTTTAGGTGTGTTAGAAATTGTTTTAGGTTTCTTTTCCATGGGGCCAAATCACAAATGTGTCATCGATGTATCTTAGCCATAGTTTGGGTTTGTGGTGGCATTAGCCTAATAAGCCTCATAAGCTGAACAGCACACATGTAAGTACCCAGAAAACTTAAAAAAACAAATACACACACACACACACACACACACACACACACACACACACACACACCACACAACACACACAATATATATATATATATATAATATATATATATATATTATATATATATATATATATATCATATATATGTTTTTTTAAGCTCTCGCGGGGTACTTTACATTTGTGCTGTTTAGCTTCCTTCGGGTATTATCCACGTCATTGTAGTTCTGTTAAAGTTTAGCTCATTGTAGTTCTGTAAAGTTGTAGCAACGTTTCAAGCAGAATCTCATCTGCCATATCAGGCCTTCTGAATGGAAGTCGTGTCTCACTTTGAAACATTTGAAACAGAGGAAGTGAGACACAGCCTTCCATTCAAAGCCTGATGATGCAGATGAGAATCTGCTGAAACGTTGCTAAACTTTAACAGAACTACAATGATAGCTACAACTTGTAAACAAGAACTACAATGACGTGGGATAATACCCAAGGAAGCTAAACAGCACATATATTGATATATATATATATATATATATATATATTATATAATATTATTATATATAATATATATAAATATATATATAGTATATATATATATATTTCATATAGATAATATATATATGAAAGGAGAAGGGAGCTCTAGAGGCCCTAAAAGAATTCATGCCTTTCCCACTCCATCTGGAGAACAGAGCAGCAAGAGTTTCAGTAAACGAGAATAATTTTTTTAAAAAATCTGAACAGAGACGCACACATACACAAAACAAACGGTTTCCTTAATTGTTTATCAAATTTAGGAAGGAAGTGGAACTCAGACGTAGAGATCTGGAGTTGCTGACCCATCATATGACATTCCTTTTCAGAAACAAAAAACGCAGCCCCTCCCACACAGAAACAACAAGAAAGGTCTTGACGCGAGCTGAGGACATTCCTAACCACACCCTGGAGTGGCAAATCCATCCAAATTGTTACCAGGAGAATTAATAAAAACCACATATGAAACTGATTTCAGAGTGTAGGAGGAAACATTTCTTTTTTATAGCAAATGTCTATGACCTATGCTAGTCTGAAGCAATATCTATCAGTGCATTTCTTGAATATCCTTAGATATCTGCAGTATTATTTTCCATAGTCTTATTATATTCATATAAACAAATAAATAAAAAAAGTATCCAAGTGTTCAACTGTTGGTACATACACATAAATCCTAATAAATTATTATTATTATTATTATCATCATCATCATCATCATCATCATCATCATCATCATCATCATCATTATCCTCCTCCTCCTCCTCCTTCTTCTCCTCCTTCTCCTCCTTCTTCTCCTCCTTCCCACTTTTTTTCATACCAACTGAGTATTGATCCATTGGTGGTGGCAACATTGACCACCCAGCTAGTTGTGCAAGCAAGATGGGCTGATAGAGAGTGACTGGCCCAAAGTCACCCAGCTGCTGACATGCATAAGCGGGATTACAAGTCATAATCTCCTGGTTCCTTAATCACTAAACCAAACTGGTTGTCTCCTTAAAAAATGTATATACCCAAATTGGTGATGTAATTATTGAGAAATTAAATTCCCATTCCCAGAGCCAATTCAGGTGACCATTACAATGGGACTTGGCTCAAATGTTAAGAGAGGTTCAAATAAATTTAAATATAGGTTTCCTTTCATTATCCTGGCTAATTGTCATGAATAAAACCCAGTGTAGCTCTTTGTAGGTCAGAAGTGATGTTATATGTGGAAAACAAACCACTCACAAGATAGTAGAATCATAGGTAATTCCTGCTGAGGTAGGAATGTTTGCTTTATGCAGCTCAACAAATATTAGCCCAACAAGTATCTTGTATTTGTTGTACCTGTGGGCAAATTTATTTAGTCTGTTCATGACCTCTGGAACAAAGGCTTCAGAACAATAGTTGCTTGTGAGGGTTACTGTGGGGAACATATTCTCTTAAACTGGGGAGAGAAAATTTGTCCTGATTCTGTCTTCTGCCAAATATTTAGGTATCTATTTCATATCCCATGTCAATTTTTAAGAAATGCAAGATCCTTTAAAATCCAGTTTTTGGATTTGAAGATCTGATCAGTCATCATCCTAAACCTACTTGGGCCAAGATAGGAATATATAAAATATTGTCCTGCATTTAGCCTCACATGCTATAGTACTCTCACAAGACTGTTGCCTGAAATTTCATGTGTGTTTATTTATCATAGCAACCACGAAACCAAATATATGTTCATTTGGAACATTACAGATGAAAAGTTGGGGAAGGATGTTCAGCAGAAAAGTTAGATAAAGTTTAAACCTTCCTTCTGGAAGTAATTTTTAGCTTAACCTTTCTGAAGTGAATATTTGGCTTTTGTTACTTTTTATTTTCAATCCTTCAAGTTAAATGTCTAAGTTGGCTGTTGATCATATGTTGGTGTCTGTACAAACGGACACAATCATGTGATAAAAGAACATGAAAAGGGATGGGACTTCAATTGCACAGTCACAGTGGCTGTCTTAACCTTTTATACCACTCCTGTGGTTGACTTTCTATGGTTAGGCCTATGATTTTCAGATCTTGGAGCATCAGTGATATTGTTTCTTAAGAGGTAAAAATCTAACAGCTTTGGATTTCACCCAGTGTAAACTTGGCCAGCTACTGTGCAAAACCCAGGGCAACAGCAATGATGCCGATCAACATAAGTAGTTCAAAAAATATGAAAAACGAAGCAGACTTCCTACCAGTGACTGCACTTCAGTTGGTTGATGGCTATACAAACAAAGGACAAAAAGCAATAAAGGTGATAAGGATGAAAGAGCACAGTTTCATAATAACGCGAACACTGGTTATGCAAAACTCTTTTGTAGTTGACCAAGGTTAACACGTTCCTGGCAACCCTTCAGGGAAGGATAAAGCTTCCTTCAGACTTTGATGCTAGAAGAAAGTCATCTCCAGGCTTTGTAATTTTGCTTGGTGATCAGGGGCAAATGACAAGATCACAAGTAACCTAGGCACATGGCTAATTTTAAATCTTTTATCACTCTCTGCACAAATGTTCCATTTCAGAAATAAGTAATCTTTTTCCTAGATCATCATCATCATTCCCATATGTAATAGTAGAATGTTGGCCTTCATATGTGATTACATGCTTTTTAACTATCACACATGGAATCCAGATGGCAAATTATAACTCTAAATAAGAAAACATGGCTTGGGACATTCAGGGCACATTTGTTATTCATTGTTCTTTGATAGGATAAATCCAGTTTGGTCTGGAATGAAGCTGAAAATTGGATTTGTTGTTTAAGTTCCTAAATAAAATGGAACTTGGCCTTTTCCAATCCTTATTATAAACAGCAAAATACCATCTTCCAGCTCACCCAGTTTATGACTCACATTATTCAAAAAGCTTTCTTCTGACAGCTTTTTAGTGAAGGGCTTTTTTTTAAATAGAACCCTGAGATGATTAGCAAATAAATTTGATAAAGAAAGAAAGAAGAGAGAGAGAGAGAGAGAGAGAGAGAGAGAGAGAGAGAGAGAGAGAGAGAGAGAGAGAGAGAGAGAGAGGTAATAGAATATTCCAGTTTAGATTTTTCAGTATTGCAGCTCTAATGGGTTCACAAGAGAAAGTTTATTATTTATATTTATTAGCTAAGAATTGTTGCCATGACTGAATCAGATCTCAGAGACGAGATCTGAATCAACTTTGCATCACCTTGAATGCAGTGAAGTAATTTCTTCTTTCTGCTGAATGGTTCAATCTCAAGGGAAGTACATGAATAGGTATGTGAGGACCAAGGAATGAGAAGAGAGAGATCTCTCTCTGCATTATTGGGCAAGGAACCAAAACAAGGAATCACCAAATTCTTTCAAAGGTTACATTTGTGTTTGATTAGAGCAATGTTTCTCAACCTTGAAGAAATGTGGACTTCAACTCCCAGTATTCCCCAGCCAGCTATACTGGCTTGGGAATTCTGGAAGTTGAAGTCCTCACATTTTCAAGTTGCCAAGATTGAGAAACACTGGATTAGAGAATAAGTGGTCTTCATGGTTGAACCTGAATTTTTGACAGCAAGCAATATAATTGATGAAATCAAAAAAGCTTTAAAAATGCCATTATATTCTCAAGTATTCCTTCTTTCACAGAGTTACAAGACTGATTCTTGCACAGGATAGGCCTCACCATGACACATGAACCCTTCTTATGCAAAACTGGCCTCAGGGCTGTTCATGGGGAATCAGAGAAGGCATATATCATGTGTCATACCACAAGTTAAATTCAATTACACAGAGTGTGCTTTTGAAGAAGGAAACAATTGATGTAAAACCAGTCATTAGAAACAATTTCAATGCTTATAACTATGTTGATGCAATCATCACCTGAGTACAATGGGAGGGAATTTAGAGTTACGTTTCCCAATATCATTTTTGCTGATTTTTCTCTTTCATGCTATTTTTTCCTTTTTTTCTTTGTTTATTTCTTTGTTCTTTTTTATTTATGTGATTAGGCGCATTTTTTCTTTGGAAGCATAGCAAATAGTGATGCTATTAATATTAGTTTGATGTTCAGAGTTGTATAGACATTCCTAGCAATTTCTTCAGATGGTATAATGAACATAATTCTCTACATTTAACTTAATTTGATATTAACTTTCAATTTTACAGTAATTATATTTACTGATATTTTATTAACGGCTCTGTCCTTTTCTATCTTCTATTTTTAATTTGTGTAGCTCTTCTGTTCCTTTAACTACTCCAATAAATAAATATTTTTTTTAAAAAAAGTCAGCAAGAGCAGAGTTCCCTCATCTTTCTGGTTTTGGGGACCAGAAGGGGGTGGAGTGGATATGGTTCCACATGAGCAGCTGGCAAGCATGCATGCACACAGCTCCATAGAAAGTTAAAAATTTATTCTGAGCTTCTGTTTATCTATCATGCTGCCTGTTCTTTGTCTAAGGAACTGTTAATCTGAAGTCACTTCCTTCTTCCTAGGCACACAAAGCAATGTCTCTTTCATTTTCTCCCAGGAAGATAAGTTAGGTAGAAGCTAAGTTTTACCTATCCCCATAAAGTATGTCCTGTAAATAAATCTCCTTTCATAAAAATCCAGGTATAAAATCCAGTTCATTAAAACAGTTGAGGGTGGGGAGTATATTGATGTGAGCTCTTTTGTAGGTGCATCATATCCAGAGATTTTTAGGTGGAGAGATGCTTAACAGTTTATAATCCATTATTATTTGAATTACCATTTGTCCTCTCAAAGAAATACTAATGATGGATGTTAACAAAACAGAATGCATGTATTCATGAAATTCACATTAGCTTTCATAATTCGTTGCAATTAGGGACACAGCTTGATCCCCTGCATTAATTATTGCAGTATATGTAACATTCTGATTTCAATCCTCTTGTGATCTTGTTCTTATTTAGATGTAATTATTTAAGAGTTTTAAGTGGCTTTATAATACTGTATGTTTATCAATAGCACTTAGACTTATAAACCATTCCATAATGCTTTACTTTATAGCACTCTTTGAGCAGTTTACAAATGTCAGCCTATTGCATCTAATAATCTGGGTCTTCATTTTACCAACCTCAGAAAGATGGAAGGCTGAGTCAACCCTGAGCCAGTCAAGATTGAATTCTTAGTTGTGGGCAGAGTTAGTCAGCAATACTGTATACTAACCACTGAATCACCATGGTTTAATTGCTGGTTTTATTACATGTCACCCATTTGTGTGAAATGAACAGGCATATAAATTTGATAAATAAATAAGTAGTGTACACTTATGGATTCAAATACACTTATTCATATACAATAGTTTTTCTGAGCCTAACCTTTGCCCTTTTTCATGTTTTACTTGCACTAGAAAAACAGATAAGGAGCAAGACTTGTTAGAAGAACTGGCATTGTGATCTCATGTGATTAAGAGAGCCACAGTTAGGCTCTCATTCTAATTATTTGGTATGACAAACCAAACTGTGGTGCTTATACAAGTGGAGGTGGGCATTTCTACATATTTGGATTTCAAGGATGGAGACTTGGCTAGCTTGGACTATAGCATAATCTACTGGAAGATGGCTGCAGTTGCCTCTTTTGTTGCTTTGCCTGGTTCTGCTTTTTGGCAATTGCTTTTTCTAACTTGAATTGGCAGTGATTGGACCTGGGGCTGCTTTAGGAATTTGGGGGTCACTTTCTGGAGGAGTAGATTGAGGAACTGGTGAGAGGACTGGTTGTGCTGAAGACGGCTGTGTTTGCTCTCCTGTTCTGTTGGAATTGGATTAGCACAGACTTTGGGTTTTAGAACTATGCCATCTTTGGTATTGGATGTGGTTGCAGTGCTCAGACAGACAGTGTGCAAACTGGAGGTCCTCCTAGATTCACAGCTCCTGCTTAAAGAGCAAGTGACAGATGTAATTAGGAGTACCTTTCCATAGTTTCATGTGGTGTATCAGTTGTGTTCATTCCAAGATTGGAAGACTCTGCTGACAGTCACTTATGACTTGGTCACTTCCAGATTGGACTTCTGTGCTTTACATGAGGCTGTCCTTGAATGTATCCAGAAGTTTCAGCTGGTGCAATATGTAGCTGTCTGGGCAGTTATGTGGGTTCTCAGAACAGTACATGTTACACTTCTGGGCCACAAGTTCCACTGGCTGCCAGTTTGTTTGGATGCTGGTTTTAACCTTTAAAGCCTTTTGTGGCCTGGGACCAGGATAACTGAGAGAATGCCTCTCCCCCAATTACATGGGCCCAAGATCTGGCAGAGAAAATATGTTGTGAGCATCAATTATTAAGGCCCGGTCCCACTGCACTTAGGGATGCAAAGAGAGTGTAAAATATAAAAAAAACTTGCCATCCGTTGGAAAACGCTATGCATCCGTTGTGTACTCACTGCATACGTGTTTCATACGCTCTATCCCTTGAGCATCCGTCCACTTGAGATTTCATCCATGCAAAAGTTTTGAGCCTGCCACAAAACCTTTGTGAACGGATAACTTTCGCCGCGTTTTACAATGTTTACATCCGGCGACATATCACGGGCAACAATTTCGATGTCCGTTGATCATTCTGTTTTAAACGTCCGCTGTATCCTCTCTGCATCCTCTGGCCATCCCTTCAACTCACATCCACTGCAGCTGAAAATGGAAAAGAGGAGGAAACAAAAAGTACACACGGTGGAATGTCTACACAGCGTTAGTAGCACGGAAATAGAATAAGGAGACTGATAAGGTCATATGCATCTCGTATATAAAAGGATTCAAAACGGACAAAACGTTTGTATCTGGGATGTCATCTCGCATGATTTAGGATGTCTGCAGTATATTTAGAGCATTAGAAAGACACCTCGGGACAAAACCGATATTTCGATAAAAAGGGGGAGGAAATAATCTGGATCTCATGTCATGAATCCAGCACGCTGGTGTACAGACCGCTCCTTTCACCCTTGGTCTTGCTCTTCCACATCTATCCATTGTTCTCCACCATGATGTATGACACAAGTCCGTATGATAGCTGAGCTCATTCATCACCGAACCAAAAACACGTGTTCAGACTTTTTCAACTTTTATACAGAAGAGACGTCCAAGAGCTGTGTGGGTTCAAGGATGGATCGGTGAAGAATGATGGAGTTTGGACTGTATGACCAGTTGATGGTGGAGCTGAGGAGAAATGAAGGACCACTCATGTGCATTTTCCATCACTTTCATGAGGAGTGCCGACCAGACATGTCTTGATGAACTTGTATAACGTCTGTAGACCCAGGTTGACCCAAGTCCGAGCACAACTTTCCGTCCCAACCACTGGACATCGTGGGGTGGGGAAGTGAAATGGTGGGACAAGCTAGACTCTTTGATGGCACCGCTGGCCTCTGGAACAACACAACAGAGAACATGCCAGTTATGCCTGGAGGTGCCCACACAACAACCATCAGCAAATGTGGTCAATAGTGGTACAGGCCATCATGAAGATAACATGAGGACTACCCAAATGCCCACCCGACAGCGACTGAAAGCAATATCGGCAGTGGAGTTAAAAGAGCTGGTGCATCGCAAGAGTGGTAAGTCGAAACGTGGTAAACTTTCCTCCACACCGTTGGAGCCATAGATGCGGAAGTCACGTGGCCTTGCAAAGCTCCAGCCCTAAACTCAGGCGTTCCACTTATTATACCTACACAGGCTTTTCCAGGATCATCCATCGTGTTAGCCATGGTTGATGCTACTACAAGTTTCATCTACATCGATGGTCTTCAGTCAACGGCGTCAGCTTTCAGAATGCCCAGATATATAACCGCCGAGTGACCTCAAGGGTGGGCGGAGATGCAACTCTCATCATGGATTTCCAGTCCAGCAACCCCTACACCAATGAGCACACCAAGATTGTGCTCAATACTTCATGTTGGGTGATGACTCGTTCTCCCTCAGAACCTACCTTATTGAAAGGTGTTAACACTTTTCAAATACCTCACCTGTGAAGAAGAGGGATCAATTCAACTACGAGGCTGTCCAGGGATCAAGACAGAGTACGTGGAGAAATGCTTGTGCATCCTGGCCAACAGAGTTGCCAGATACTTACTCCACCACCATGCAGCATCACCACAGGACTGGTAGCAGAGCATCGTGTGAAGCTTGACTGCATCCTGCGACAATCCATGGAACCACCCACTACCAGTGTTGCGATGAACAGGGCTTGTGGACCAATCAACAAGGAAATGCGGCACATTATAGAGCATGGTGAATGGAGGCAAGGACATAAACCTGATAAGACACTGTGGATGTAACAAGCCCCAAACAGAGGCTTCACGTGAAGGGAAAAAGCAGTGTAACCTACTGAGAATGAAACTGGTGCAACTCCCCAACTGGAGCAGTGGAGTGGCAAGACAGATGATAAGAACTTAAATGGATGCTTCCTTCAGGCTGTAGGCATAACCACTGTATTGAATTTGTGCCATGTATGTTGAGTGTCCTTACAATAACTAGGGCATTAATAAAAGAGCTTTGGTTTATTTTAAATGTGTTGATCATATGAGATAAATTTTTATTTGATAAAAAAGGTCCATATTGTGTTGGCACCTGGGGTGGTGACCATACAGGTCCCACTATGGTTGCACTGAGGTTTTCTATCCCACAACTATCCTTATCTATTCCCACAAGCATGCCAAAGGCTAACCATTTTTTTCAAAGTTGTTCACCGAACACGTTATTAAGTAAAAAAAAAATGAACCAAGTATAAACTAAGTGTCTTAAGCCAAAGATTAACCTTTATTACTTTCTTTAGGTAAACTTTATGACTTATTAAGATAAGCAAAAATGACCAAGTAAAGTGTCTTAAGCCAAAGATAAACTTAACAGGTAAAACAACTTCAGGCTCTCTGACCACTTTCGTCAGTCACTCTGATCTAGGTCCATGATGCCTCAGCTGTTAAGCGGGGCAGGGACTGTGGAGTGGCTGGTGGTTGAGTCTGGTCTGAGCACCATTGGGGTTTGCTTGCGCCCCGATGGAGTACAACAGGTGTTGGTGTGTGTTCTGAAAGGCTATCTGAGAGCTGCTCAGTCCCATTGAGTTTTGAGAGGCCCTTTCATCAAGACTTGAGATTCAGGCCCAATACTGATGACAGATTTTCCGTTGATGGGCTTAGGCTGTGGGGTTGGAGGAGAGAAGGAGGAGTGGTGGCGGCGTCTGCGTCTGCAGCTGGGTGAGGACTGAATCTGTCGGCGTCCAATGAACCTGGCCTGGACTGGGAAGTTCTGCTTCTGCGTAGGAAGTCCTGGTAGTCGGAGCCTTGGCAGGTGAGGGCTGTGAAAAGCCGTGGAAGGGCTGTGACATCGCCTGGGGTGGAGGAAGCAGACCTGGACTGGGTAGAGCAGCTTCAGCTGGGGCCCTAGGTTGTGCCAGAAGTGCTGCTGATCTTCTTCTCAGTCACCTGGTACTGGGCCGGATGGCGGGTCCCTCAGGGTCTGCTCACGGTAGGGTGGTGATGGAAGTGTGGCCACTCAGAGGATGCTCTGTCAAGTGGACCAGCGAGGAGAGGAAGTTCTTTGTGCTGGTCTCATTGGTGTCCCTGATCTCCAACAGCACACTGTGGTCCTGGCCCCTCCATCATGCCTCTCTGCCTGCATCCTCTGGAGCTGGGTGGGGAGAGTTGGCCCTCTGGTGGCTGCCTGCTTCTTCCTTCCATTTGTGACAGCAGGGCGTTCATTCCTCCACAATCCTCAAGTCTGCCAACATGGGGAGGCAGCTGTCGGGAGGTCTCTGCCGTGGGGCCCTCCCGAAGAACCTGCCTGGACAGGGTAGTGGCTCCTGCGCTTGGAAGAGACTGGCTGTTCTGAGGGCTGTCTGAGGGAGAGGGTCGTCAGAGAGGGCCTGCTCCTTGCGTGGGGGGATCTCACGCCTCCAGGAAACTGCACTTGGCCATGACGTACATCTCGCGGTTCAGTGAGCGTTACAACAGCCTGCCTTGGATTTCTTGAAGCGTTAGCTTGCCATAGCAGGTGTTGCATGTGGCTCTCACCATCCTCAGAGTACTTCCTGCCAGTTTGTACCCCAGCTCCACTGCTTTGTCTTTCCCAAGGCTGCCTGCTTCTTCTTTGGTGTCCCGATACAGTCTGTTGTCCCTTTCTCCAGAGGTACTCCATGTCTCCCGTCAGCCGATTCCAGCACCTCCTCCTCATGCCTACCTCGGAAAACGGTGTAACTGTTTCCTCTCTCCCTTCTTGCTTCCCTTGCCTCTTCCTCCCTCTGGCAGGGGGGCTTCAGAGGCCATTCAAGGGCTTGAGCATCAGGCCTTCAGGGGATTGAGCAGCAGGGCTCAGGGATTTGAGCAGTAGCAGGGCCCTTCAGCAGCAGGGCTTGAGGGGCTTGGAGGCCTTGGCGGCGTGTGTCCACCACGATAGCAGCAGCAGCAGCGCTCAGAGTTCAGTTGCCAGGGTGGTGGGGTACTGGTTCTGGCCTTCTTCACCTTGCCAGGAACTTTTGACAAGTAGGCACGGGCTTCCTCTTCATTGCCTAATACTGATGAACCATTGGTGCTCTGCAAGTATGTATTGGCAGCACGTCTTTCCCTTGTATGCTGACTGGTGGCTGCGTGTGGGGCAATTCGCACCTTTTATAATCCGCCGAGCTGAACGCAGATTCATTACTCCCCGCGATGCACAGTGAACGCTTTGTGTGCATCTGATATTACATCTGCGCGGGCAGTCCCCTTTTGTTGCCATATATGGCGTCCATTGATGCATCTGCTGTTCAATCCACTATGATTCGTGCCCCTTCCGCGTATGCGAGTCCACTTTGAAAATTCTCCCCCGGAAGAAACCCCTTCGGTGAGGTGTCATCCGCTTCATCCATTTTTTCGATCGCTACGCTTCCGTATGAACATCCAACGTTAACATTCCCCGGCGTACATGAACTACCCGTACGTCCGTTTCTTTCCATTCTTTCCATTCTATTTATGCAAATTTTTGCCACGCTTTTTGAGCGGGATGACAAACAGATGAGCCACCCCCGAAATTTTGCTCGTCCGCTGTGTCCTTTATGCATACGTTTTGCGTCCGTCGGCCAGTGGGACTGGGCCTTTAGAGTCTTATATTTGATGACTGCCAGAAGTGGGCTTTCTCTGCTGTGACATCCTTTGAATGGAACATTTTCCCCTGCTAAGTCATGTTCCCAGTCCCTGTTAGTATTCAAGAAATCCCTCAAGACTTGGTTATGTCTCAGAGAATCAATAACATCTTAAGATGGCTCCAGTATTGATACATTTACTTTCTCTCTACCTATGGTTTGCCTATATTATTTCTTCATATATTTTATTTTTAATAACAATTATTTTATATTTTATGAAGATTGTATTTATCTTTTATTTGATTGTTGTATGCTACCCAGAATCATTTCATGTGAGATGGGTGACAATGTGATTACATTTGATTAATCAATCAATAAATTACTACATCCCAGTCAGCGAGGTGGGACCTATGCACAGAACTGCACTGTTTATTATGTATATCTTTCTAAATGCAAAACTAGGGAAGGATTGTGGTGAAAGGCAAAATAAAAACACATAAGGCTCATCACCAGAGTTTTTTTCCTTCCCCATTCCAAATACAGACCATGATACTGAATGTGTAAGTGATAAACATCCAGAATCTGATGTAAACAAAGAGACGGTGTTTTGTCTATAATTGTAATATATTGCTTTCTTGAAAACTGTTGCCTGGCACGCAGTCTCAACTTCCCTTTCACCTTGTATTTTTGTCTCAACACCTTTGCACTATTATTATCAGTGAGATGATTCTCAGAACTTTGAATTTCCTGTTGCTTGATGCCAGTGCACACGTACCTTAAAGCACATTAAAAACTGTACTGCTGGTTAGAAATGCAGGAGATTGCTGTGTGTCATTTTGAATGCGATCCATCAAGTTTAGGTCCAGGTTAGGGTTAGATCTAACCCTAACCCTAACCTTAATCCTTTTCCTTTTGGGGGTTAGGTATCTCTCTAGAATCTCATTGTTTTAGACAGGATTTCTGCACATTTTCCCATCCTGTGCTACTAAGCCTGTTGAAGAAAGAGATTTGCATGAAGATTTCATTACTACTCCTTACCTGGAGCCCATCAACATCATGAATGCCTTCTTTCTTTAAATAGATGTTCTGATATCATACTGATAGCAACACTTTCTTGCATCCCTCTTAGAAGCCAGCAGGCTGAAATTCATTCATTGCAAACACATATATTTAGGATCTATCTCCTTATCTTTGTATAGAAAGGCTTTTTGAATATATGCCAAGTTGGCACAGTTTCTGCTGAGAGTATCTGGGAACTAAGGTACATCCTTATGAGAGCAGTGGGGCTTTAAATTGTGGCAGTTTGAAGAAGGACATATGTCTTTGCTTCAGATATTATGTACTGGTAGTTCTTTGTTGCTTGCCAGATGTCATCTGCTGCGTCTTCCAGCTTCCACATTTGACTACAGTTGGCATGAATCAACTAAAAATGAAGGTCAAGGTCCCTGGAATAGTTTTTAACCCTCACTGAAATGCCCCTTTCCCATCTGACACTTTCCCAAATAGTTTAACAGTTCCAATCAGGCCCAGAAGCATTCTTAATATCCATGTTGCTTCAAGAACCAAGGCCTGAAAAACAACTGTAGCTTGAGGGTACCAAGCTAAAGAAAGTAGAGTGCTCTGATAATAAGATGCCCCAGATCCTAACCCTCATCTGCCTATATGCTGATTGATAGTAATTACATTTTTTTACCAACCCAAGAGTCACTTTGTGTGGAGGAGTATCAATTTCAGATTCAGCCAGATTCACAAAGATATTTTCCAAAAGACTGCAGCATTAAGAAATCAAGACTGGTTCAAAAAGCAATGTAGGAAACGTATTAAATTCATACCTGCAATCAAATCACCTCAAAAACAACTTAAATCAAATAAAAACAGAGACACAAAAATATGCATATTCGGCAGTCAGATTAAAATAATCCATTAAAATGCAACAATTGATATCAGAAAATGGGCAAGTCTTCTTATCCACCCCAACCTCTCCAAACAATGGGCCAAGCATGTCTTCCAAGGGAAAGAATCCCAAAGTTTGGTGTCATCTCTGAAATAAAATCTGAACTCTCCTTTCTCATATTCCTATCAAATGCTGCCTGAATGGTGAGGAGAAACAGCCAAGCGGAGCCTCACCTACAGAATAGAGAAAATAAAGGCAATAGAAAAAGAGGCCAGCAGGAGATATTATGGCTAAGTACTACTGCTAATACCAAAAACTGAGCTCACAAGAACTGAGACAAGCAGTTCCTGATCAACAACCTTCATAAACTGTTGCCCAAAAGGTCACAGAGAATTGGAAGCAATTGACTGACTCAAGAACAACAACAATTTACAAGGCAGGCAGAAGTGAGTTCCTATGGCCATAATGTTGAAATCTCACCCTATTTTATATGGTGCTGGTGCTACATAGAATTGCAGTCATCATCTTGGCCATTTTGATATACAAACACACAAACAGACACAAACACATTTCTCATGCACTCCTTGTCTTATCTGGATTAAACTTTGGTTATTATTTCTTCATCCAATTTACTACCAACATTGAAGCCTCAGACCAGTGTTTTTCAGACTTGGCAACTTTAAGATGTCTAGACTTCAATTCCCAGAATTCCTCAGACAGCTGTTGAATAAGGGGGAATCCTGGGAGTTGAAGTTTACATACCTTAAAGTTGCCATGTTTGAAAACACTGGTTTAGATGTGACAATAAGCATAGAAAGAATCCAGTTCTATCAGCTTACTGGCTATTCTCAGAATAACCCAAATCCCTGTTCAAGTTGCTGAACAATAGAAAAGTTCGCTTTCCTTTAATCTGATAAATACAACAGTTTTCACCGAGCACTGCTGTTTTTCTTCCCTATTTTGTTTGATTTGTATCCTGCCACAGAGTCTTAGATTGGTTGTGGGATCTTCCGATATTATGGCCTTTCAGGGCTGAGGGTGCACTTAATGCATAGTATGATTAAATATAAAGCAACATTTTAACCATTTCCACTCTCATTCCAAACACATGTTTTCTATGTACCAGCTCCTTTTTCCTGTTATTCTGCAGGGCTATTTATTGTTCCATAGGGAGAAGACTGCATTCCGAGGTCTAGTCTGGAGAATCAATCTGGCTGCCAGATGTGAAAGCAAGTCCAAGACCCCAGTCTAGCCCAGAAATACCCCATCTGAGAGCCCAGGGATTTGGGGGCTCTTGAAAATCTTGGGGCGAGGCCCCAGAACTCTTGCAAAAGTTGTTCCACAACTTTTGCAATATTTGTTTGCTTGTCTGTGTGCAGAGGTTGTTAGGAGTTGATATAAACTTGAAGGCATGTAATCAGTTAAGAAAATGTTTATTAGACAAATGTATAAGTCTCTCCAGCTTAACCAACCAACACCCAAACCAAATCTGGGCAGGAAACAAAATAAAAAATAAAAACAGTTACAGTGTTTAAAATGGCTTCCTTCTTCAAACTGTTTAATCCAAAGTACTGCTATGAAAAGTCTAATTTATCCATAAGTAGATCTGTCCTTTTTAAAAAAAACCAAATTATCCCATAAAGTATAGCTGTTATCCATAAAAGGGTCAAAGTTATATTTCCAATCCAATCTTTTCTTTAGATTTTTGCACAATTAAATGCCGATATTAAATAAGATCCCAGAACAAATAATTATCCCATTAGATGTCAGGATTTTAGTACAATCAAATAATTATTCCAAGATAAGTCCAAATAAGAACCAATTCTGAATTTTCTTATTCCAGTAAGTGATCAAAGTTAAAATGATGCCCCAGTGATGGCTCTGAAAATGTAGAAGGTTAAATCCAGTTTTCTTAATGGTTAATTTATTAATTTCAACTATCTATATGGTTTCCCATCTTAAATAAAGAACTCTGGCTTGGAATTATCATTTTGCACAGTGAAAAGTCTTGCAACAAGCTTTTGCAAAAAAAAAAAACCTTTATATATTTATTGAAAATAATATAAACAGAATGGAATAAACCTTGAAAGATCCCTCAAAATGTAATTCATCTAAAACACATCTATCTAAGAAGAAATAATTAAACAGCAAATTGAATTAAGACCGGAGACTTTTCTATTAGGTATAATAACAGGAAAATAGGATAAGAAGACAGAATATCTAATGCTACATCTGTTCTGTATAAATAATAGTAGACTCCAAATACTTCATTCCGATTGGTTAACAAAAACTAAAAGGGGATTGGTTCAAATAGAACTCAATCCACGAAGCTGCCCCAAGGGTGGCAAACCAAATGCGTGTCATGGCTACAAATGCCGGCAGACAGAAACTTATAAAAGGCTTGTCGCGGGCTTGAGCAGTGTCCGTTTCTAGAACAGTGTTAAACCAAAATAAAGACGTGTGTTGAAACCCGCCAATACCTCGTGGTTTTATTCCCAAGACACGGAACTCCACTGGCGACGAAGGTGGGATCGTCCTAATCGCGAGACGCAGCACACTCGGCGAACAACTAAATCCAGACGCAAAAACAATGTGCTGAAACCAACGCGCCGCCCGCACCTTCAGTCCCATAACGATAGAAGGATTGGTAATGCTCATGAGGACACGGATTATCCAGAACTATATTGGAAATAGTCAATCGAAGATGGAAGAGATCTCAGTATCAGCGTACAAGGACGGGCGATATTTCTTGACACACTGCGCGCCCACAAGTCTTCAAGATGAAAGGCTTTACGAAGCCCCGATAGAATTGTGACAATTGATGTGCCAGAACTTCCAATGAATGCTTAGATAGCTCTACTACGCTCCTATGGTGTTCAAATCTTATGCGAAGGTCTGCACGATTCGCGTACGGCCCGCGTTGGTTAACCAAGAGACTCATAAGGGGAATGTGGATGTGCCTCTACGTATCTGACTTTGCTACAATTACAGTGGTTGAGAGTGCGACGTTCCTAAATCTAGATGAAGCTCATATGCGGAGCCGATTTAGTGTTGAGGTTTTTAAATAAGATCTCCAATTATGCACATGGCAAGGCTGGCTATATAAACCCACATTTTGAACCAAGCCGAAGCCCATACTCGCATAAGTCCCTGCTGTACATGTCCGCGAAAAATCGTGGCTGTTCCAAAATTAAGCAAATGATCACCGAGCCCCCCCCGTGCCACAACCGAGCCTGGCCAGCGAGCGCAAGAAAAAACAATCTCCCACCATAGTCACACACTCTCGAAGACTCTATTGACGAGACGTCGAAATCTGGTGTAGGAAGATGACCCGAGTCACACACCATATTACGCCAAACACAAGAAAGAGCGCCGAAAAGGAATGGTTGGGAATGCACTGGCTGCGGAGGACAACCCATTCCTTCGAAGCCGTGAGTTGCACGGTAACTTTTGGATACCATCTTTCCTGCAGAGACCATAGAAATTAAGACTAATGCTTTCATCAGTCGTGAAAGTCTGCACGAACAAAGAACGGAATCAATATTAGCTCTCAAACCCTCCCCCATGCACCATATATGCATCCAAACGACAGACAGAAGGACAATCTGACATGCCGCGACAACTCGCGCAAGGGCCGAATGTCCACTTTACCGGAGAGCAATTACACATCCATGGACTCACTTAAGCAGGGATATAGCGGGTATTCTCAGAGACGAGACAAAGCCATTGACATATAGGCAACAACAGACATAATAGTTGTTATATCATGTAAAAAGAGACATGTCAGAATAGGGCCGCCCACATGGAAAATAGTATTTTATTAGTTAGTCTTCGTTAAACTACTATACCTAGACAACAGATATATTTATATCAATGGACACCATCAAACACAGACTTACCGATCACAAATATACAGAGATACTCTCAAACCTGACAGAAGGTAACTCCATGTGGCGCAACAGAATAGACATCTCACTCACAGAGACTACCAGTGGAATAGATACTCGCACAATTTCCTATTGTAGGCGGTGTCTTAGACATTTGTGCTGCTGTGTTCGGTTCATTTTTCCTAACAAACAACATATTTGAAGTTACCTACCTCGCTGACAAATTTAGTCGACGAGAGCTGACCAAGCCTCCGTGGGCATCGAATGGTTTTGCACCATTGGGGCATTCAGGCATGACCGGTAGGTTAGACCAGGGGTGCTCGCAAAAGACCGACTGGGGAAGGAAACCTAGAGAGTTGCCTCAATTGGACATGCCATGGATGTGTGTGTGAAACTCGCTCGCTTGGTCTAAGTATACAGAGGAAACCCAGCTCCTATTTCGCGTGTATATGTGGCAGCTGTATGATCCTCGCCGGAAGTGAAGACCCCAAGAGACATAAGGAACCAAACGAGAGAATGTAGACAAGTGCTATTAGAGACTTCTAATCATAGTGAACACGCAAAATGCATCTATGGGTAGGAACGTTTTAATCTTGATAATTCTAACAGTACCCCAAAGTAACTATGCGATGCATTCAAGAGGATCCTGATAACGACCTTATGACTATAATGTTTGGACCATCATAACACCAATTGAACCAGCATGAGGTGGTTCTCCAGGCTTTTGTGTCGAATATGTATATTTCGATTTTGCTGATGAGACATACGCAAAAGAAGCACCCAAAGAAAAAACCAAAACGCAATTTTACAAACAAGAAGAAGTGTCTGCTTTACCCTCTCTCTCTCTCGTTGAGCGTCTTTCGGTGTATACTAGCCGTGTCTCGTTCTGTTTAAACCCATTCCCTTTGGCCTGAGAGGGAAATGCACATTCCTTCCTGTTCGTATATTGTTGTGTGGCGACAAAGTGTCGTTTATCTATATATCCAGCAATATATGTATCCACTTCACATAATGCGTGCTGACCACTAAACCCATACGTTGCTATCTACAACATGGCGCACGACTCAGAATTAGTGCATCAGATCTACAGCATCTCTCAAGCTATATGTGTGTAGTGGTTAGCTTCCCCAGTGACTCTCTCTGCCTCGCTATATGCACTCTATTTCTGCGCGTGAACCACTCTTCTTCAACACATATTGTAATTATTTAAAAGAGTGTTGCTTTGCCATACATTGAGAGTAGAACAGTCCTAAATATTTTCGGCGCACAAAGATGCCGATTCCCGACTTTGGAAATAACTATATAAACTTATTGACTACACGTTAATCTCATGTTGTAAGTGCTGGCCTCTCATTAACAGATGAAAAAAGAAATATTTGCAGAGAGCTCCTAATGAATAGCTTCTCGTGAAGTGTTCGAATTTTCACAACTGAGGTCTATTATTATTAATCAAGAAACGCGGAAGAGTTGTCCACTTGCACCCACTCTACCGTGACTTAGAAGAATTTCAAAAGACATACTTTGCAGAATAGGACGCAACCTCGAGAGCAATCTCCAGGATATAGTTATGTAATCATTGGTTCCTGTATATCTTTACGCATTTCGGGACTGATGATAACTCTCTCTTTCAAAAATCAGATAGCCATACGCCACATATCAGACAAAAATAGCGGAACATTACACCTAGTATCTATGACAAAAAAGAGGCATTTGGGACGTTGGGACATAATACGTGACAAAAATACAGGAGCCTTCTCAACATTACCAAATAAAAACATCTTGATATCAACACATCTGAACAAACCATTCTATATATCGCTTTCAGCTCCAAACTCATCTTAGCACTTGACAGGTATCTTATCGCGACGCTCGCTCACATTCGTAGTTTTGTGCCATTACCTGACCCACGCGATTTGTACACTGAATGCCACGTGTAGGCATCCGTAATGCATTATATCTATACAGATAGACCCTGTGTCCAAAAAGACTTGAGCGGAAGAGGATTGACTCAGTCAATATGGTCAGAAGGAGTCTCTCGTGAATCTGCACGAGAAGGGAAGCATCTTCCAAGTATCCTCCATACTTGAAGAACATTTCAAGATGTGTGTGTGTGCGAATAGACCGGCATACTTAAGTGAAAGTCATTGGCGAGGAATAACCAAGCCTACCGGGATCATACCTCTTATAGTCCCCTTACATTATATGACTAGATGGTACAGAATGTCCCTAGCAGTCCTAAATCTCTACTCTGAACTTATCATCGCTCCAGAAACATTAATTTCCAATGGAGACGCTTTCGAGCAGAGCACCATTCACCATTCCACACAGAGGGACCCGCACCTAGACGATGACACATTTGCAGAATAGAGGACTTGCCCCGAATCTCCCATATTCTGCGAATGATGTCGCCAAGAGCCACCAGCCAAGAGACCCATTTGACTGACCCGCATGCTAAACTGGGTGTGGATAAAGGCCTGGCCGGAGAATCCAAAACACTGAGACACTTTAAACCTTTTTCGGACCAGACAAACTGAACTCTCAATCCAAAAAGCGTTGTTTATTGTGGGGTGATCGGGTAGATTATCCTAACTAAATTGCAAACTAAGGTACTGGGGTATGCTCACGAAGCAGCCACCGGGAAATAGTTAATATGACAAAGCCTTGCTAGAAGCTATGTCTGGTGGCCGTGGTATAAGATAGGGACATCGAATATGGGTGACATACTTGCATAACGCTAAATTGACCATATCGAATTCAGGCCTCTAAGCCCAACCGCCAAAAGCACCATAAGGACTGGGAATCCACCCTAAAGTAGGCTCCACTAGGTCAATAAACAAGTGAAAATCCACTATTACAGATTTTTGGCGGGTCCTACCATGGGCCATATTATTAGCAGCTGCATTGTGTAGAAATCACTTAATTGGCTGTTATGGATGGAAAAAATGAACTCTCTACTTTAAGCATTTATTACCACGGGGGTGAATGTAAAACAATAGACAGACTATAAATACCTTATTATAAACAACTTGGAACAAACTCTATTGCAACCGATGGCCTAGACCAGATGTCCTAAGTGTCCGACCAAACGGTAAGCTACCATCAATTAACTGTTCTCCCAGTTGAGCAAATACCTACAGCCACCCATACGATAAAGAACCATGCCCCTGAACACGCCGCAGCGGCCCACCCGGTGCAAATGTAGGGCAGAGAGAATGGGTCAGTCAGGTTCTCAGCCACAGAGAGAACGCTCTATGGATACAAAACATCCGACTCGACACGTACGGAGGATGGTATTTGTAGAATAAATGACAACATTCGCAACCAACTAATATCCTACCCAGACACTTAACTGGAAATCTATATGACTCCAGGCATGACATGACATAACCGCGAAGGCACTATTACTAGGAAAGAACATGCTCACAGATCCTAGACAGAATTCTGCATAACCCCCAATACTACTAACACCGAACCCTCCCGCCCCACCGACTCCTTCCACCCGTTTCAGGAATTCTGCTAATAGGTGACACCTAGTTATGCAACAAACCAGACAAAAAATTCGGTTAACCACATGATGACGCACATTAGGCCTACTCCGGCCAAACACTACACAAATAACAGGCCTCGGTCCTACGACTAACGGTGACGATCACGATGCAGGGAATGGAAGCGGCACATAGACCAGCTTGGTCCTGAAACATACGAAGAGAAGTGCAAGACACACAACCCAAGTATTAACTAAAAACGAATGAAAATTCAAAACCAAGGATGGTGGGGGAATCACGAGAAAATGAATAAGAACCGTTTTAAATGAAACTCCGAAAACAAATAACCATATCAAAAGTTCGCAAATAGAGACACAATGTGTTTGAAGAAAGTTGCGAAGAGAGTTCCATTCGACAGGGGCCAGCCAAGGCCGAGGTCGACCTAGCCACGGAGGAAACGGGAGGTGATGCAGCTCAAAATCCCAACGGCCTAGAAACTCAGGTTGGCGAGAAATATGGCCTGATCACCCTTCCAGATGATTCGACAGTGGAGAAAGAGCTGGGAGAACAGCAACCCCATCCGAAACGGTCTAAAGTCGCCGAAAGAAATGAAACGACAAGTCCAGTCGAATCAAAAGAAGCCCCATCCTATCTACCTGCGCGCGACTAACGCTCACCTTTCTATGTAGGACTTGAACTAAGCAGGGAGGGGTGGTTCCTGTATAAATAGATGTAGACTCCAACAATACTTCATTCCGTACGATTGGTTAACAAAAACTAAAAGGGATTGGTTCAATAGGAACCAATCCACGAAGCTGCCCAAGGGAGGCAAAACCAAATGCTTGTCATTGGCTACAAGCCGGCAGACAGAAACAATATAAAAGGGCTGTCGCGGCTTGAGCCAATGTTCCGTTCTCCGTTTCTGACTGTGTTAACAAATAAAGACTTTGTTGTTGGAACCCGGTCTACCTCGCGTTTTTCCGGATGGAACAACATCTATTAATGGTGGCAAGAATAGCTTACGCACAGAACTGGAAAAGTGATAGTATGCCACCAGAGGAAAATGTGATTAAAAAGATACTAGAGTGTGCCAAGATGGATAAGTTGACAATGGAGATAAAGGATAGAGAGGAAACTGATTATTATTTGATGTGGAATGTACTGTATGATTAGCTAAATAATAGATATATAGATGAATAGAGAAATGACAATAGGGTAATAAGGTAAAAGTTATAGTGGACAAAGATAGGTTAAGGAATATAGACAAATGTATGGATAGCTAAGATTTATGTAAAAGTATGTATACCATCACGGGAGCATAAGAAAAATTGTTTAATAATTTTTTTAAAAATAAATAAATAAAACACATCTGTCTAGATTTTCTTTCATTTCCATCAAAACAAGGGATAAATTTATTTCTATCAATTGGGGGGAAATGTCCTGGAGATATATTTATGACAAGCAAAAAATAAAAACATAATCTGAAATCTTAGTCCTATGGTTTTATGACAACATTCTTGACATGACTCCATGGCATCAGGTCTAATTTACTCCATTATATACTGTAGTATAACCAAAGAGATTATTGTTGAATGTATAGCTGAATAAAACGTGATTAAAGCTAACATTTTCTGGTTTATTTATTAAACACTATCTGCATATATAAAATAACATATAATAGAATAGAATAATATGATCTGATGTAATTGTAGTAATATGTTCAGAAGTTTTAATTAGACAGGCAAGAAAATCTAACACATTTTTAAAGAAAGAAAGCAGATATCCATATTGTGTGCTTTAGCCTAAAATCCAGCCAAGAAGAAAATATACTATGATCGCATGTTATTTAGGATGGAATGCATAATATCATGCAAAATATAAACCTTTAGGAAAACCTAATATGTCAAAAACTTTCTCATAACCCAAAAATGTGTATCTATTTTAAGTTGGAGCAAAACCATTGATTAAACATATGATATTGTCAGACTCTATCTAAATCCAGCCTGATTTACAACAGTTGGAAGAACAAACTGTAATCTGTAGACCAAAGTAGTTGTTAAAATCTTAGCATCCACATTTATCAAGGAAATAGATCTATAATTACAACACACATAGCTGGATTTTTGCCTGGTTAAGGAATAATTATGTTTGTCTCATTAAAACTAAAAGGCAAGGGTTTGTGTATTCAAAAAGCTTCACCAAGCAACAGTTTTTCTCAACCTTGGCAACCTTGCCTGAAGAGCAACCCGCTGCTTGTCATGGTTTCATTGGCGACTCTTCAAGTAAACTGAAAAGCAGGATACAGCCTTCTTATGTTGTTGTGTGCGGTAGAAAAAATAGAAACTTTTTTCTCCATAACAGAAGAGAAAAGCATTGCAAATTCCACTTTGAATTCCTAGAGCAGTGCTTCTCAACCTTAGCAACTTTAAAATGTGTGGACTTCAACTCCCAGAATTCCTGAGGCAGCCAGAAGCCAGCTTGCCAAGGTTGAGAAATGAGGAAAGGCAAAATACATGGAACACAAATAAGTAAATCAATCAGTCACCAACAGTGATCCTCCTAATCTGTTGCCCTCCGTGTCTACAGTCTTAGTTTACCTTGAAATAATAATTAAATAATTAACCCTGGATGTTTTTCCATTCTACCTGAAAGATGGGGAGAGGGAGGATGGGAGAGAGAGAAAGAGAGAGAGATTAGATCAGCATTTTACTGAATAGGGAAACTGAAGCAGCCCATTTTCTTAATCTTCAAAACTTAAAAACATACCACATCCTTTTTAAAAAAATATTTGCCCAAACAGAATGAAAATAGTGGAAAAGATAAAGAAAACCAAGCCAGGCCAAATGTGAAGGTATATGATAAGTGCCTTAAAAAAACCTCTGACTTCCTCAATGAGGAAATAACATTATCATTTGGGCAAGGGTGGGGGATGTCTTGGTTTTCATGGGTAATACTTTTATGCTCTTTTTTAAAAAAACAAACAAACCCTAAATTAGCTAACATTTTGGAAAACCTATTTAATCAAGTGGTGGACAATTTATGCTTTCCACTTGTTTCAAAGTAACATTCCCATAAGCCCTAACCAGTCACCTCATTCTCTAGGATTTATGGAAGTAGTAAGTGATTCAAAGTATCTGGGGGGCTCCATGCTGCTTACTAGTGCCATACTAGTTTCCAGAGGATACCAGATGGAGGCAGACTATTGAAACAAAATGAAATTAGTATACTGATAAATGGTAGGAGTCTAAAACGAAGACGCTAGAAGGAAAGATCCTTAGAGAAGTATTAAAATAGTTATTGTAGTCCTTTTCAAATGTTTTAGGAGGCTCCATGGTCCTTGATCTTTTCTGTTGTCTATATTTATCTCAAGTGCCCAACTCACATTTGGAAGAGTTAGCAAAGGAAAAAAAAAAGCACATTTGACAGTAAAGGCACATTTAAGCTTCATTTTCAGGACATGTGTAAAGTTTGTTTATGTGAAATACAAAGCAGAGAAGGATCATTTTTAAAAGGAAATTAGACAACCTAGGAACTATAATTGAGTTACAAAATATAAAAAAAGAACACACAAACACACTGCTTTGGAAGCATGGATGTCATTCATGGCCCAACAAATTTTGTTTTTTCCCTGTGTTCTGAAAGTGCTCCTCCATGGACTTCTTCTCTTTCTTCCAGGATATTCCAAGGTTCCAAACATCACACTCATTTTACATGTTGCAGAAGAATTGAACTTCAGGATGTGCATTAGCTAGGGGGAGGACACTCTTCAGGCAGCATAGCACTCAATGGACAAAAAAAAAGGCATCAAATAGCCTTCTCACTTTGCTATGCCCTTGACAGGCAAAGGGACAAAAAAGGTACAATATGTGTGCGTGTGCGCATACAAAATAAACATAGGGAGAAACATCAATCAAATCAGTCAATTTGGAATGGGAAACAAGAAGAAAAGGTTCATTCATTAAAATAAAGTTGCAGAGCAGGTTTTGAATCTGGTTAGGAGGCCTAGCCAGCAATGAGGCTGAAGCAAAATTCATAGGTGTTTTCACAGAACAGATCAAGAAAGTATATTACACTGATCTTCTTTAATTCTATTCAGTTACCAGATTTGTTTTTAATTTATTAAGATAAGGACAAAAACTTGGGAGGATGGGCTGGTTATTATTCCTCAGATGCCTTGGTTTGTTCCAAGGGACTTTGTTGTTTACTGAAACCAAAGACAATCCAGAACAAAGGGCAACACAAATATTTGTACACAAACTAGAAATGAAAAGTTTTCAGTGGGAGCTGAAATAATATCTCCTGTTTCTTTGAATCTATTGAAGATAGTACAGATCAATACCTGAACTTCAAGGGAAACTGCATGGAGGAGAAGAGCAGAGTCCCCCCCCACCCAAGGAATAAAATACATGTCTAAGATAGATAAGCCATAAGAGAACAATAATTGACTAGATGTTTGGGATCCCATTAAATCTGAAAGTACAGAATATTGGACTGAAGGCCAATTAATAATAATACAGTATAATAAAAGGAGACTCAGAGTCTTTAACATAAAATTATATCATTCTTCAACTTGACATTTTTGCTTTTTTTTCCCCTTCTCCTTTATCCTTCTTGGCTAATTTGATGTCGTGATAAAGGTGCTGGCCTAGAAACCAGGGAAATGAGTTCTAATTCTGCTTTAGGCATGAAATAAACCAGCTGGGTGACTTTTGGCCAGTTGCACTCTTTCAGCTCAACTCACCTCACAGGCTTGTCATTGTGAAGAAAATAGGAGGAGGAAGATGTGTTGGATATATTCATCGCCTGGAGTTACTTCTAAAAATAATAAAGGCAGGCTAAAAATATAATAAATAAATAAAATATTTTTGAATATTTTGAAGTCTGTATGCCAAGCTCTTCCCTCCTAGATATCTCAGTAATAACTGCAGCAGACTCAGACAATGAGGAGGTTGGGGAAGAACTTGGGCCAGTTCTGGACCTTGGGGAAGGCTCTGATGGATGCTCCACGTCAGACACAGCAATAGAGTCAGGGCTGCCCTGCATTTCCCAGCAGAGAAGCAGCTGCCTTTGGAGTCAGAGATGAGTGAGGAGGAGGAACAGCTGGGACCTGTTCCACATGTGGATATACACAAAGCAATATAAGAGAGGTGCACAACAAAGGACAATGAGCTGGCTCGGGAAGCAAAATAAACATCGATGCTGAATGGCTTCTCCCTCACTGGGGAATAAATAGAAGGAAAGGAGAGTGATTTGATTGTCGCAGACAACCATTCTCAATTCTAGAAAGTTTGCTCCTTGTGTGTTTCATGTGACAAAGACTGCCTTGCCAGAATTGAATTTTGTCAATTTCTGTTTGAGCTAACTTAATATGCAGCCTCCCAGCTGGGAGCTCACAGCCTTATATTTGTCATAATGAGCTGATAAAGACTATTGTTTCAATTAACTTCTTGCAGGTCTCTTGCCTGGACTTTCTGTTGGTGAATGCATTAATTCCCAATGTGTAAATAAAGAGGGGGTTTTCTTGGTGTGGAGTTCATTTCTTGCTTCTATGAAGGCTGGGTCAGAACAATAATGCAGAAGCATTTTCTTAGATTATGTAAAGGGAGAAAAGAAAATAGTGATACCGCCAGTGACCATCTCCTTTGTTAGGAGTTGACAAGGTTCAGTCAGGTTTCTGCCAAAGATGTGGCAACAGATTGGTTTGCAAAGTGGCACAGAGCTGAATTAAGGACGATAAATATCCTAAACAAGCTCACAAGGTGCCTCTCAGTTGTTCCATTGCTTAAATGTTTCCTTCCTACCCTCCTTACAGGATTAGGCCAGTAATTTCTTCGAACAACTGGTTCTCCAAAAGTTAACAACCTGTTTCTATAGCGAAATAGTGCGAAACTGATAGAATCCCACCCCTGCTTTTGTTTGTCCTGTTCAATTTTCATATTTTCTTTTCTCAATTAAACAAAATTTTCGCTTATAGTTACTGATTGGAGTATGATACCTTTGTATCTTTTAATTTTTTATCCATTCAACTCTTATTTAAACTTCAATTTAGGCCTTTACAATTATAACATTCAGTATAACACAACTTCCAGTCAAATTCTGCTTGTACCATTCTTAAAAATATACACTAAGTTCTTAAAGAGAAAGTATAAAAAATAATAAAAAAACAATATATATATAATATATAATAATATTATAATATATAATATATATATATATATATATATATATAATATAATATATTAATATAATAATATGTTTTTTTAAGCTGTGGGTACTTACATGTGTGCTGTTTAGCTTCCTTCGGGTATTATCCCATGTCATTGTAGTTCTGTTAAAGTTGTAGCAACGTTTCAGCAGAATCTCACTGCCATCATCAGGCTTTCTGTATGGAGATGTATATTCTTCCATACAGAAGCCTGACGATGCAGATGAGATTCTGCTGAAACGTTGCTACAACTTTAACAGAACTCACAATGACGTGGGATAAATACCCGAAGGAAGCTAAACAGCACATATATATAGTAATAATTTGCAAAAAGATGATTCAGAAGCATTACAAATCCTGAAAAAATGAATAACAGCATAATAATACTCCCAGCAGACAAAGGAATGCCACAGTAGTAATGGACAAGAAAAGACTATGAACAAAATGACAGACCTACTCCAAGACTCCAACATACAAACCTATAAACACAGACCCAACCACATATCTAGAAAAATTAACCAAGAAGAAAATTATAACCAGCCAATAATAATCCAAAAAGCTGTTTCTTCTTGCTTCTTTTTTCCACTTTCTCTTCCTGGGGTTCTATTATCTTATTACAAAGTTTCAGTTAGAACGTATCTTTTAGGAATCTTGTTAAAGTTTCACTGTTAATTCCTTTCACTACCAGGTGGTCTCCTCTATTTTCCCAGTTCCTACCCTCTTGTTTTTTTCCTTTTCTCTCTTTTCCTTCTTTTAAAAGTTTTTGAGAATCCAGAAATCTTTATTATCTCTTTGACATTTTATTTTCAGCCTAAATGCCTGTTAATGTCAAAGTGGATTTTTGCCAGTTTCTTGCTTAAATCTCTTCATTGTCAATATGGGGAAGAAAAAAAAAAATCCAAATCCTTTCCTTCCCTCTCTCATTCGCCGCTTCAAAATCTTCTTTTGGAGCAATGTTATTCTTTATAGTTCAAGTTCCAGGATACCTTATGTTGTTGCTTTTTCAGTTCAACCCAGTCAGCCAAAACTTTCTCTTCTTATCTTCCTCTTGCACATTCTTTTCTGACCAAGTTCTTCTTTGAGGTGGCCATTTCTGACCACCGCTGCAACCTCCTTCGGGAAAGGGAGTAATGGCCAGCTGGGGAGGAGAGATGGGGCTCTCCTTGACCTTGCTGGCAGTCTCCCCCTCTTCACCACCTCTATAGGGTGGCTTAGCCCCAAAACCAGCCATCTCAGGGTGCTCCAGTGGCAAGCACAGATCGAAACTGCACACGATCGCGGTTTTCGATCTGTCGGCAAAGAAGCTCAAACCGGAAGTTACACTTTTATTTTGACAGTGTGTAAAATCTATCTGATTTTGGCACTGGTTATCTGAAAGAACTATCAGGTCAATAACTTGGAAGAAAAGTGACAAAGCCAGGGATCAGTAAATTTCTTGCCAGTATAGTTTTCTGCCAACTTATATGTAGGTGGGAGATGCTCATAGATCAATGTTTCTCAATGCTAGAAGCTTCCAAGATGTGTTGGAATTATGAATCCCCAAATTCCAAGATAGTATGGATAAAGCCTTGGAATTCTGGGAATTAAAAGCCCAGCATGGCTTCAGAACTCCAGGAAGCCTTTGGGGAAGGCCAGAATAAAGAGGTTTCAACTTGTATATTTCTACTTATTCCATTTCAGAAAAAAAAAACCCATAAAGCTAGCAAAACAAGGATCATCACTTGGTGAAGATTCATGCATAAATGTTTATTTTCTTGTTCTTCCAAATATAGAGTAAAAAATGCTAAGACTTCTGAGAAAAGTTTCTAAAGGCAAAAGTTGGTGATCCTGGATAACAGACTGGCTCAATCTGCATCAGTCTCACATACAGAGCACTGAAATCAGAGCATACCTTACAGAGCATTGAAATCAGGGGTTTTAGACCATAAGGAAAAGTTTAAAAATTTTGGGCCATTAGCTTCCTGGAAATAAGGCAATATTGCATCATCACAAAGATACATTTATGTCTTGCCATATAAAGTTTTAGGATCAATAAAATTAATATTCATTACTATGAAGTCAATTCTAGAAAAATTAGTCTGGGGAAGAGAAGGATCACAAATAAGCAATTCTGATTCCAGGCACAGTGCAATCAAAATGTCTTCATTTGCTTATTTATTTATAAAAGTTACAAAAATTTAGAGGCCATCCAACTCCAAAACTCTCAGCAGCTTACATTAAAGCTAAAAAGCAATAAAAATAAATTTCCATAGATTTAATTCAGTAACATTGAAAGCTGAAGGACAAAATGTATAGCAGCATGGAATGGTTAAGATTAACATATGTCCTGACAGTGTCCCTCACTTGAAGTAACTATTTTAATGGGTCCAGAGAAAAAGGATAGGAAAATATTATTATTTACACAACATATAATTAATTGCAAACTATAGCTGCAAGATGTGGCAATGTCCAGTGGAAATGGCAGCTTTAAAAACTATTAGATTCATGGAGTGTTGATATGTCTATGGCTTTTATTCACATTCATCAGAAAGAAAGAATATGAATGAGTTGGCTGTGAACTCTTTAGCTGGCTTCTGGCAGGCTATAGATGGACACAGAATGCTGAGCAAGATGGACTTTGATCTGCTTTAGCAAAGTTTTTTTGCTAAAAAAATCCATTTATTAATTTTATAATTATATTTTTCAAATGTTTAATAGTTTTTAGTGCTTATTAAGATATGTCAGGTTCCAAGGAATAATTTGCATGATCTAATATAAGGAGAAACCATTAGTTGTACTTTTAATCCAAATCTTCACATAACTTCCAAATTGCCAGTTACTGAATATTGCTGGCATTGGCTAGAGATAGAAAGATATTTGGGCTTTAATAGGTCCAAACATATAAGTACATGCTGGGTAGCCATTATTGATTCTCAAGGGCTTACAACACTGATCTGGGGAGTGTATGCTATTGCTCTTTACTGAAATAAAAAGCTTACACCCTGCAGACTATTTGTACCTAGTCAATAAAAAGTCAATATTGCTGACTTTTCTCTCTTAGGCACTAATGCCAACTTCTCATTGTTGAACTATCTTGAAAATAATGTTTTATCTTAAGTTGTTCAACTCACTTTAATTCAATGGCTTAAGATGATCTGAAGTTGCTAAAATATTATTGCCACTTAAAAAAGAGTGGATAATAAATTCAGATGACAAACATTAGCTTTTGTGTGGGTCTAACAGCACTGATAATGCATGTTCCCCAACATTCTTTCTGAACAATGTCACATCAGTTTGAAGGGCCTGTCAAATATTGCCAGCAAGGATGTACATTTTGCATGTGTGAAAAGGCTAGCTCAACTTGCCTCCTCTACAAACTTTCTCTGTTCTGACTGTCAATGCAAATTGGAAAACTAGCAGTGTAAGACAGAAATGAGCACTCTGTAACCTGTGAGATGCATTCAGTATTCTGTGTACCCAAATCCCCATTATTCATCTTTGTACTTTTCTGCCGTATTAGTAATGTTTTGTAATTATTTTAAAACAGAGGTGGACTGTATATTACATTTTATATCTCCTAATTTAACCATCACATTCAATGGAGGGCATCCAGTGACAGTATCAAAATAAAATTCAGCTGGATCCATTCTTAAGCAATTGTTGGACACATATTTCTCATTTTATATCCTTAAAATCTCCTATAATGACAATTCTGGATTTCTATACTTCCATCATTCTTCTCTCTTCTCTTTTGCAGATCTGCTTGACCATGAAGAAACATGTCAGGAGAAATCATGGGGGTTCATCCTTCATTGGACCAAGGACTTGCTGGTTAAATAAATTATCCTGATCTTTTTCCTAATAGTTCTCATTCATTTGAGGGAAATAAAATATGCTGTAGATAGCAAATATTTCAAAGGATAAAAGAAATTGAGAGTTATTCTTGTGGGTGGAAATGGTGTTTTTGTTTATTGAGTGATAACGTGACCATTACAAGTGACCTCTTTTCATCATAAATGATCTGTCAAGTAGTTGTTGCTTCCCTGACACTTCACAATTCGTTAGATCCCCAAAAAAGATATCGGGGGGGGGGCATGTTTCTCTCTTTTAAGTTTGTTCACATTATTGTCACTATCAAATTGGGTCCATTCTTGAGAAATTGTTGGATACATATTTCTCATTTTATTTTCTTAAAATCTCCTATAATGACAATGTTAGATTATTGGGAGACCCATCAAAGGAAAGAAGAAAGCAGTCCAAAGAGGAATTTGCTGAAAAACCTTCTTCCCATTTCCTTTTTCCAAAGGTCTAATTTCTTTTATGAATAGCAGAATTCATTAAATAATTGTAATTTATTATTCTAATTGACTTTGCTTGTTTATCGGATGGATTAGAAATATAGTAAATATTGAAAATAAATAATGACCTTTCTTGTCAGGAGAAAGACAAATTTAGATCTAGTTTCATTTCAGTTAGAGAGGAATAATTATTCTTAGCCTCAGATAAAACTGTATCCACATTCCTTAGTTTTATCTGTTGATATGCTACTTTCTCCTCTTGTCAACAGGAATCTGATCAGATCTTGTTTCGAGGTACCTCCCACTGAAAAGGAGTATCTAGTCCATGTACAAGCCAAATGAAGAAAGAGAACTGATTGAAAGAATCATTAATATAATTAACACACCTACTGTAAGATTGGTACATGATTATTGCAAGATCAGATTAGTAAAAATACTGTGTGGGAGAACAGATAAGATCTATCTTTTCATATTCTTGCTATAGGGTAACTTGGGCTACAGGAGAACCAGCTCAATTCCTCAAGATGTCTTAATACTGAAATAAAATATGATCCTTTATGACTTTCTAGTCAAACAGTAAGCCAAAACAAATCCTAAAGTAGTCCCAACGGTGTTTTTTTTCAAAAGGGCAACTGGACTTTCTTGTTTTTTTCTTTGAACTCTTTGTCAGTTCTGAAGCTTCTTGGATAAGAAGCAAAATGTTTTCAAAGAATAACAACCAAGGAAGTTTAACTGGCTTTTGGAAAAAGCCTCTTTGCGACAGCTATGAACTAGATGATTGAGAATCTCCATGGATAATGGAAGTGTTTTTAAGACATTTGCTAACATTTGTTTTGAAATGACATTACTAATTGCCTCAGTCCTATGCCTTGGAAATATTTTGTTTTTTAAATAAATGTTACTTTGGTCGAATTTCTGGACATCTTCCCCCTTCTAAAACTCACTAAAATAAATAGTACAACCAAGGGAAATACAGGATTTTGGCATTGTTCCTTTGTTTCTGCATTGGTATTATCCTTGGGGAGTTAAGTTGTGGACCGAAGTATCAAACATTTCCATTGAAAGGTATCTGAATCACTTGAGTTCCAAAAGACTCTGCAGTATTTTCCTTGGTAGAACTTCCATCAATGCCCACTTATCAGCTTTCTCTTCCACTGCAATTGCCTGGGCTCTGGCACTTTTCATTGGTCTTTCTCTATTTCCCTTTTCTTTTCTATCATTTTTTCAATAGGTCTTTTCTCACTGATGAATGGGACCAGTTTATTCTCTATGTATGAGCTCCTTGAACTTCCTTAGTTCTCCAACCAGACTGAAATCCAAGAGCAACTGCTGGCTGGATTCATATATTCTTTCTGTAAGGGAATGTCTATGAAGATGCTCAGTCATCCAGGTCATGGTCTGCCAATGCCTAGGTTTGAACTCTCAACCTTCCAAGTGGGAGGTCAGCATTTTCATCACTCGGCCATCACATCACTCATGTTTACATAGGTAGAATATAATAACAAAATCTTTCAAGCATGATTGTGTTTCATCTCTCTTATATCCTAATGGCTCAGGGAGGAGCCTGTCTGAATCTCTACCAAATAACTGTCCTGTTTCCCAGGACTCAGGGAATGATTCAGCCCTTCTTGCTTCTAGAACAGTTCTTGTCTATTTCTCTCAAGGCCATCTCCCTGATTCTCTGCCTAGGATCTCCCCGATCCTTTGTTCAAAACTATACGTTTTCAGAAATGACATCTTCAAATAAAACAGCAAGGAGTTTTCTTCTTTCAAAGTGTCTCTCATTTACTTATTTATTTATTAAATTTATATGTGCTCCTCTTACCTAGAAAATCATCTCTCCCCCAGAAAGCGGCAGATCAGGCCAAATGTACTTTTTATCACACACTCACATACACTGACATTTTGTTTTGTCATAAATGGTGACACCTTGCACATAGCTGGCTGAGGAATTCTGGGAGTTGAAGTCCACAAGTTTTAAAGTTGCCAAGTTTGGAGACCTCTGAATCTAGGCTTATGCTAATGAAGTATTTGCCAGCCAGACTTGCCATCTTTTTTTTTAAAAGCATTTTTATCTCAACATTTTGCTGATGATAGAATGTATATAATTTGGTGAACAGTTGCATTCATATTCAGATAATAATCAGCTGTTGCCAATTTTGAACAAAATGCTATGTATGTATGTATGTTTTGTTCAGAAAACACACGAGGTAGACCGGGTTCCAACAACAAAGGCTTTATTCTCAACAAGTCAGTAAACAGGCACGTAAACTAGGAACACTTGGCTGAAGCCGAGGCCAGCCTTTTATACAGCTGCCTGCTGCTTGTAGCCAATGGCAGTTGCTCTTAAATTTGCCGCCTTCAGCAGCTCTTTGGATTGGTTCCTAGTGAACCAATCCAATGCTTAGTTATTTGACCAATCAGTTTTGCAGATTTGGATCATCCAATTTACATATAGAACACCCCTCCCCTCTTAGTTCAGTCCTACGTTGGTGACGTAGTCTCGCAGGTAGGTGGGGCTTTTCCGACTCGACTTGACTGCGCGGTTCATTCTTAGTGAAGACTTCGACCGGTTCGGATGGGGCTGCTGTGTCGTCCGTTCTTCTCCCTGGAACCGTCTGGAAGGGTGAGTCAGCCATTTTACCGCCGCCTGAGTTTCTTAGGCTGCGGTTTTGCCGCTCCCTCCCCGTTCCTCCGGACAGGTCGAGCTGGCTGGCTGGCCCCTTCCGATGGGCTCTTCACGCAAGTCTCTCCAAACAGTGAGTCTTTATTTGCTCTTTTGTTCATATGTTTCATTGGTTTTAGTTTTTAACAGTTCTTTATTTAATTCTCGCATTTCCCCCCCCCACCTTAGTTGGCAATTCGTCGGTTTATTCGACAAGTGGTTGTATGTCTGTGGTTCTTTCTATATTTCGGGATCGAAGCTGGTCTATGTGCCATTTCCATTCCCTGCCATCATTCTACTGTTAACCGTAGGATTTGGGGCCTGTTATTTGGGTAATTTGTCCTGGTAGCCATACTGGGGTTCACCCGGTGAAGTTTTTCGGCGTAGACTAAATCGCCAATTCCAAATTTTCTAAAACGTGTAGAGGAGTCAGGGGGTTTTCTGGTGTGAAATCTGGGTGCAATCTATCAAGTGTGGACCTTAGTTTTCTTCCCATGAGTAGCTCTGCTGGGGACTTGTTGGTTGGGTACTGGGGTGTTATGTGCTGGAGTGTGAGCAATCGGTTTATTTTATGCTGTATATCTCCAGCGTCCATTTTTTCTAACCCTTCCTTTGTAAATTGGACCATTCTCTCTGCCCTACCGTTTGCAAGCCGGATGGCGCTGGCGGGTTAGGCATGTCTAATACCCGAGGGAGGCTAGGTATTGCTCAAAGTGTAACTGTCATGTTGTGTCCATTATCAGACACGAGGACGCGTCGGAATGCATGGGTGGGCAAAAGCTGTCCAGTTTTTTATTAGCTAATTCAGTTGTTGTTGATGGCATAATTTTACTTCTAACCAGTTAGAATAGGCGTCCACAAACAATCAGAAAGGTATGCTCCTTGTAGTTGGACCAGCGAAATCAATGTGGATCTACAGTGGGTCCATGGGATTTTGCCCATTCTCTAGATGGTCTTTGCGGATGGGATGGTGCAAATTGCTTGCAATTGCAACGAGGTTACCACAGTTCTTACTGTGTCCCTATCAATACCCGGCCACCAGACATAACTTCTAGCAAGGCTTTTCATTTTTACAATCCCCAGGTGACCTTCGTGTAGCATACACTAAGTACCGCTAGGCTTGAGTTTGGGTTGGATAACCACCCGATCACCCCACAGTAAACAACCTTTTTGAATAGAAAGTTCGGTTGTCTGGTCCGGAAAGGTTTAAAGTTTTCAGTTTTTTGATTTTCCGGCCAGCCTTACCTACCCAGTTAAGAACATGGGCAGTCAAAGAGTCTTTGCGGTGGTCTGGCAACATCAATTCGCGGATATGGTAAGATCGGGGCAAAGTCTCTATTTCTGTAATGCTGCATCGCTGTGCCGGGTCTTCTTCAGTTCGCTTGGCAGGGTGCTCTGCTAAAGCATCCGCATGTGAAATTCTGTTTCCCCGGTTTGTGTGTCAGAGTGTATGAGTAGGCTGCTAGGAACTCTGACCATCTAGTCATTCTGGGATGGTGAGATATTTGTGTAGGCTTTGTGGCCCGCCCAAAATTCCTATTAGTGGTTGTGGTCTGTTATAATTTGAAAGAGCCCGCCCGTACAGTATCGTCGTGAAACGTTTCACTCGCTGCGACAATGCTAGTGCCCTCTCTGTCCAATTGGCTGTAAATTTCCGCTTGGTTCTTGGCATAGAGTCCTGTGAATAATATGCGCACGGGCGCTTCTCTGCCATCAGTAGTTGGTGGCTTAGGATGGCACCTACCCGAAATGGGGAGAGCGTCGCAGGTCACTCTTAAGGGCAGCTGTGTTGCTAAATTGAATGAGACGTTTGATGATGTTAGGCAACGCTTTTAATTTTTTTGGAAGCGTTTCTTTTCTCGGTAACCCCAATCCAAATTGCTTCTTGTCTAAAAAGACGGGTGCAATGGTTCTGCTAATAGTGGCCTTATTTGGCAGGAATCACATTCTATAGAAAGTTAATTAGTCCTAAAAAGGCTTGTAGTTCGGTCTTGGTTTTTGGTTCTGGTGCATCTTTTAATCGCTTTAATCTTTTTTGCTCTGTAGGGTGGTATACCTCTCCGTCACTATTAAATAGCCAGGATTCGATGCTATTCTAATAGGGCACCACATTTCTCTTTTTACTTTGAGGCCAGAATTACTTCTGACTTAGTTAGTAAGCTCATTTTTTTTCTTTGAGTCTATTTTAATTGGGTTTCTATCTTGGCTGAGAGATTCAGGACGTCAGTCAAAATATGTGACGACCTCCTCTGTATGCCATTTAAGGAGGTCGTTCCATTAGACTCTGGCGAAAACGCCCTGGGGCCACACTCACTCCAAAATTGGAGGCCGTGACACTTGAATGACACCCTTATGTGGATCTATAGTCTGGTGCTTCAGCAGTTTCTGGGATCCACTGGAGTGTTGATAGGCTTGTGCTAGGTTCAAGTTTAGCAAAAACTTTTCCTTTCCAGGGATGGAAGCAAATGCTGGACTACAGGCACGGGTATGCGCTTGGTTGTTAATTGCATGGTTCAGGGTAGCCTTATAGTCACCACAGCAATTCTAACGACCCCGTCGGGTTGACCAGCGTGAATAGTCTCATACGTATCAGTGTTTCCCATTTGGCCATTGGTCCACTGTTCTAACACCCTTGGGCTATAATTTGTCAAGCTGTTCGCCTATTTTTGCCTTTAGTGGCAAAAGTGATCGAGGGATCGGCCGCTTTCCTCGGCTTTCTGCAATTCTACCGTACAGTGCCGTGCCACACGCACGAACCGGCTATTCTATGGGGGTTAAGAAGCTGAAAAGAAATGGAGATTTCCCGATACTTGCCAAGTGAGCGGTCAAAAAACGTCCTGGAATTCTCGGATTGAGGTCGTCCTTCCAGCCATGTTGTAGCACCGATCGATCCTGGTCATCCGAATAGCCCAATGCAATGAACCAATTCGATGCCCAGGAGGCTTGGTCTGTCTCGGTCGACTATGGTCAGCGTCAGCACCTTAACGTGTTGTTTGTAGGCGACCTCGGAATGTCCCATGCAACTACAGGGTTTGGTTTCCTGTAGTCCTTGAGAGTTAAGAGTGCTGCTTTCTGTATTCTTTGGGTTTTGAATCTTGGGAACTAGCTGTTTATTGTGTCCACGATAACCGATGGAGAGAGAAGGACCCCGATCCACTCCATCTTGCCAGGGCTTTCCTTCAATTTTTAACAGTTGACTTTACTTTCTTCCCGCTTTTCCATTCTGAGCGCTTTCTATAGTGAAAGTCTGGTGTTTTATTGCACTCGCTTGTCTTGTTGCCACTTTCTCTTCTCAGATCGTTTTGGCCTTCCAGCATGTATTTGGGAATTTCATGCGACCGTTGGGCTGTAATTTTCTCTGTTTCTGCAGACTTTCTCGATATTGCCCTCGTTCTGCCACCCCTGCAGATGAGGAATCAGAGAAATCTGCATTCACTCGGGGATGGTTTCCTCCGCAGCCAGCGCGAGTTCCCGCCGAATTTCTTCTTTCACGCCTTCTTTTTTGCCTAAGCATGTAGGCGGTGACCTCATCGGTCTTTCTTTGCTAGAGTCACCGTTGTTTCGCCATATTCTTCGTGGTGCGTCGGTGGTGGTAGGTGTTTTCTGTCTTTGTCGTCGTTTCATCACTATGTCGTGTCATTTTCTTCATAGTGACAGCCGATTTTTCAGGGCTGCAGCAGCTGTGGCTTCCGGCGGATAGGGCGTCGGGCTATGTGATGTTGGTTTGTTGCGTAATTTACTCTGTGTGGCTCTTTGAGTCTCTTACCCCAAACACCATCATCCCTCATCTGCCTCGGTCGAGTTTGAGAATCACCATACTCCACCACCTATTTCGTCGAAGGGCAGCAACGAAATCGCGACAAGTCTCTCCCTCTCTCTGCGTCTCTGCGGTAAAAATTCGTTGTTCACTTTATTAAATTAAAGACACATCGCGAGCGTAGTGTGTCTCTTGAAATTCTTTGCAATTCTGCACGGTTAGCTGTGGACACTCGGGCTTCGCAAGCTGCCTTGCCAATCTTGACAAACCGTCGTGGCCCGCAGTGCAGTTCATGAACCAGCTCTCTACGGTTGCTCTGCAAATGCCTTCCATTTCATTGCCGGCAATACATTTGAAGCGGTCTGCATTAGTTACTCCCAACCTCTTCATTGCGGATTGAGGAGTGCGGTGCGTGCCATTGTTTCCAGGCATTCTTGGTTGTCGTCTGACTTCTTTTATCACCAGCGTCAGGCTTTCCGTTCAGGCGATCCCATCCTCGTGCCCATGTTTTTTCAGAAAAACAGCACGACGTTAGACCGGTGTTCCAACAAACAAAGCTTTATCTCACAACGTCAGTAAACAGGAACACTTGGCTGAACCGAGGCCAGCCTTTTATACAGGCCTGGTCCTGCCTGCTTGTAGCAAATGCGCAATTGCCGTTAAAATTTGCCGCCTTCAGCAGCTTCTTTGGATTAGGTTCTTAGCGTGAACCAATCCAATGCTTAGTTATTTGACCAATCAGTTTTGCAGATTTGGAGTCACCCAATTTACATATAGAACACAAGTAGTCTTCAATGTACCACCACAATTGAGCCCAAAATTTCTATTCTTGAGACGTTTGTGAAGTGAATTTTGCCCCATTTTACGACCTTTCTTGCCTCCGTTGTTACGTGAATCACTGCAGTTAGTCACCTAGTTGTTAAGTGAATCTGGCTTCCCCACTGACTTTGCTTGTCAGAAGGTCGCAAAAGGTGATCACATGACCTTGGGACACTGCAGCTGTCATAAATATGAATCCATTATCAAACATCTGAATTCTGATCACATGATCATAGGGATGCTGAAATAACTTTCATGACTGTGAAAAAATCATAAGTCTTTTTTTTCAGTGCCATTGTAACTTTGAACGGTCACTAAATGAACTGTTGTATGTTGAGAACTACCTGCATTGAGAATACAGTAACTGATTGTGAATACACCCCTCCTCTTAAGATTAAGTGTTTAACCAGGAAGTATGTTTTATAGCTCACCTCTGGAATGTCGTGGATTTCTTGTGATTGATAATGGAAAAGGCTTTAGGAAATGTTTCATTATTCTTACAAGTATACTCAGGTGTGTGTGAAAGATAGAGAGAGCAAGAGTGAGTCAACAGATGACAGCAGCTGAGCGGAAAGACAAGACTTCTAGGTCCCAAGGGTGTGTCCGGTCACTCAACTGGTTAGATCACGTATTACCTAAAACCCTGGGAGGAAATTAGTTCCCATGAAGACAAAAGTCTAAAGATAGTGGTGAATGCCAGGTAGGATGCGGGCAATGATTAGTCAGTCTCATGATGAGAAACCATCATAATTTGGTTTTCGCTATCCTCACTCATGCCTCAGTTTTCACTGCTGATGAAAGTAGATGATAGTGTTCATCAGTTTTAATAAGCATGTATCTTCACTGACCTGGGAGCAAAACAGATCTCTCTCCCACAGAGAAAGTATTCAGACTCTCACATCCCTTTTACAATTCCTAAGCAGATCTGATCCTTTCCTGGTGCAAATGGATAGATCAACATGAAAACTGCTAGTTCAACTTACTGCAAAGAAGAAAGGAGATAATATTTTAAAGTAACATGTCTTTCAGTTGAAACACTGTGTACCTAACTATCTACCTACCTACCTACCCACATATCTACCTACATACCTATCTACCTATTTGCCTTCTTTTTTCTCCCCTTCTGAATTGCTAAAGAACATGTGGATAAATGCAGAGACTCGATAAGCTACCACTAAGAGTTGGAAGACTTTGGAAATCCTGAGGAGAATCTCAAGAGTTTTCACCTCCGCCAATTGCCAGCAATCTCCACCAAAAGTATTGGAACATTGGCAGGAGGCAGGGGGGTGAGAACCTGCAATCCAATTGGTAGGAGATAATCAATACAGTTACCACATGTAGAAACTGTTGTAACTGATAGAAAGGAATAGCCTAAGTTGCTGATTTGTACATTGCCTTAAATATTAAGACACTGAGAAAAGGAAGAGTAATAACTAAAAAAAAATTCAAGCTGTAGATTGTATCTATCTCTAAAATATGAACCTATCCATGGACATGCACACACATATACATGGCTTGGACACTCCAGAAGGAAATGGCAAACATTAGGCTACCAAGTTTTCCTACACATATAAAGAGCTAGAAAACAGGATCCAATCTGGGTTGGTCACTGGAACTAGAGGTTTTGTCTTCCAAGCTTTTGGACTTGTGCTGGAGCTTGTGCTTCAGGGAACTTCTCTCTAGCAGAGTGTGTTGGAAAACTGATTTCTGAATTTTATTGTTGGATATATTGAATGTAGTGAATATTTAATAGGCACAGAAATGGGAAGATGTTTCAGTCCCCACAACAAAAGAATGAATAGAAAAATTTGTGGAGAAGTAGTGTGATCGCCAGAAATGGCAAAATGACTGGTTTCATTAGAGATAAGAACATATCAAGCTTTGTTTCTACTTCTGGAGAAGCTATTTCTGGATTTTGTACTTGAAAATGAAAGTTTGGATTTTGCAATTAAGCTAATTTGTTGTTATAGAAATGGCTAGTATTTGCTAAGTTAGTAAAGTAAAATTTTCAGACTGTAATTTTATTTTGTACTTTACTGCACTGAAAAAAGTTGGAAGTTGATACTTTTTTCTTTCCCTTTGTACCTATTCCTCTTCCCCCTTCTTTCTCTCCTTCCCTATTTTTCTAATTAAAATTAAAAAGTTTTCCTACAAATATTATTTGTTCACTGAAGAAAATTCAGTGCTATAATTTAAATTTTATTATGAAAGGGGGGGGAAGCATTCATAATACATTAAGCAATTTCTCTGAAAACCCAGAACTATCACTGACACAAAAGCAAAAATGCAAAGCAAATGTCTCATTAATAGTTTGGGGTGAGTTATTGATGCCATCAGCAATCTGTCCTTCAGCAGTTGCCAGACAATTGAGAAATTTAATCAAAGAAAATGTATCAATTGAGAAAAAAAGATGGTGAGCTATTGAGTGGATATTTCAGACAGACCTTACCAGTTGCATTGCCTTCTAAAAGACAGTCTGCATTAAATCATTGTTTTAACTTTTTGGATCAGGATCAAAGGACACAAATTAATAAAGATGGGAGTGCAGATTTGAAAAAGAATGAGTTGCACTTTCTCTACTTTTTTCTGGCTGCATTTCAGTGCCTTCCACTGTTCCTTCCTCATCAGTAAACACAGATTTTTGTGATGTAGCCCAAGAATGTTGATTTTTCCAGGGTGCTTGAAGGAATAAGTGAAGCCAAAACTTGCACAAGCAAGGGAATGCTTCATGAAGAAAAGCCTTCTAATAATGCTTAAAAGAAAAAGAAAAATCTATGTTAAGCAACATATTATAATAGTGGCAACAGAATTGTTTTGTTTGAAAACACACGAGGTAGACCGGGTTCCAACAACAAAAGGTTTTATTCAAACAGAGGAACAACTTGGCTGCAGCTGCAAGCCAGCCTTTTATACAGGCTGGCCTGCTGCTTTCAGCCTATGGCATTTCTTTAAAATTGCCGCCTTCAGCAGCTCTCTGGAGTGGTTCCTAGTGAAACCAATCCACTTCTTACTTATCTAGACCAATCAGAACAGGTAGCCTAGGATTCAACCACTTGCATATAGAACACCCCCTCCCCTCTTAGTTTAGTCCTACTGTTTACGTAGTCACGCAGGTAGGTGGCGGCTTCTCCGAACTCGACTGGACCTGCGGGTTCATTCCTCGTGAAGACTTCGACCGGTTCGGATGGGGCTGCTGTGTCCTCCGATCTTCTCTCTGGAAACCGTCTGGAGGGTGAGTCGGCCATTTTGCCGCCGCCTTTGAGTTTGCTTAGGCCGGCGGGCTTTGCCGGCTCCCCACCCGTTTCCATTGGGCAGGTTGAGCTGGCCGGGCTGGCCCCTTCCGACGGGTCTTCCGCCAAGTCTCTTCCAAACAGTGAGCTTTATTTGCTCTTTTGTTGGTAATAATCGGTTTGTTTTAGTTTAAACGCGTTCTTTATTAACTTCTCGCCGTTTCCCCCCCTCCCTGGTTTGAGGTTTATCTGTTTGGTCGGCGACTGGTTGTGTGTCTGTTGGCCGTTCAATTATTCGGGGATCGAAGCTGGTGGTCTACTGTGCCGCTTCCCACTCCCTGCCATCGTTTCTACCGTTAAACGGTAAGGATTTGGGGCCCTGTAAGTTGGGTAATTTGGTCCAGGTACCCCACAATGTTCACCTGTGAAGTTTTTTCGCGTTATACCAAGTCGCCTAACTGGGATTGCCTAAACTTGTGGAGGAGTCAGGGGTGGTTTCTGGGGTTAAAAAATTTGGGTGTAGTCTGTCAAGGTGTGGACCTAATTTTCGTCCCATAAGTAATTCCGCCGGGGACTTGTTGGTAACTGTACTGGGCGTTATGTGCTGGAGTGGTAGTAAACCGGTTTACTTTTTGTTGGACATCACCGTACTGTCCATTCTTTCTAGCCTTCCTTGTGGAAATCGGACCATTCTCTCGGGCTCTTGCCGTTTGCAGCCGGATGGGCCGGCGTGTTAGGCGCATGTCTGATACCTAGGGAGGCTAGGTAATTGCTCGAATTGCAAGCTTGTTTATGTGGTCCATTGTCAGAGACGAGACGTCTGGTAGGGACCGTGGAGGTGGCGAAAAGTCGTCTATTTTTTTTATTAGTTTTTTCTGTTTCGTTGATGGGCATGATTTTACTTTCAAGCCAATTTGAGTAGGCATCAACGACAACCAGAAAGGTATGCCCCTGTTGGAAACCCGCGAAGTTCTATATTGAATTCTAGACCATGGTCCCCTAGGGGTCTTCCCAGTCCCTGATGGGTGCTTGTGAGAGGGGAAGGTCTGGATTCCCTGGCATTTATGGCAAGAGTTCACCCAATACTCTACTGTTCCTTATCAATCGCCTGGCCACCACACATAGCTCCTGCCAGGCTTTTCATTTTAACCATTCCAGGGGTGACCCTCGTTGCAACATCCCTAGTACTCTGGACTTGCAACTTGGGTTGGATGACCCCCGATCTCCCCACAGCAAAACACCCCTTTAGAATAGAAAGTTCAGTCTGTCTGGACCGAAACGTTTAAAAAGTTTCAGTTTTTTGTGGTCTCCGGCCAGCTTCTACCTACCCAGCAAGAATTACGGGCAGTCAATGAGTCCTTAGCGGTGGCTCTTTGCGACATTTCATAAGGCAGAGATTGGTAGATCGGGGACAAGTTCTCTATTTGCAGCGATGTCATGCTTGGTGCCGGGTCTTCTCGGTATAGGTAGGGGTGCTCTGCTCAAAGCCGTCCGCATGGAAATTTGTTTCCCTGGTCAATGCGTCAGAGTATAAAGAATACGCTGCAAGAACTCTGACCCATCTAAGCATTCTTGGTGACAGTATGTTAGGCGTCGGCTTGTTTCCCGCCAAAAAATTCCCCATCAGTGGTTTGTGTGGTCCGTTACAATTTGAAAAGGCCCGCCCGTTACAGATATTCATGGAAGCGTTTTACTCCAGCGACTATTGCTAGGGCTTCCCTGTCCAGTTGACTGTAATTTCGTCTCAGTCTTTGAAGAGTCCTAGAAATAGTATGCGACGGAATGCTTCTCTGCCATCGCGGAAGTTGGTGGCTTAGGACGGCACCTACTCCAAATGGTGAAAGCGTCGCACGTACACTTCTTAAGGGCAGTTTGTTGGCTAAATTGGATGAGGAACGTTTGTGGATGTTAGGCAACTTTTTAATATTCTGGAAAGCCTTCCTTTCTTGCTACCCCACGTCCAGTTTGCTTTTTCTATCTAAAAGACGGTGGTTAACGGTTCAGCTATAGTGGCCTGTTTTGCAGGAAATACATGATAAAAATTAATTAAGTCCTAAAAAGGCGTTGCAGTTCTGTTGTAGTTCTCGGTTCAGGTGCTGTTCTTGTATTGCCTTGGATTTTCTTATCTGTGGGTGGATGCCCTCCATCCGTCATTGAGTTGCCCAAGAATTCAACACGTTTTTTCATTAGGCAGCATTTTTCCTTTTTTACTTTATAGGCCAGATTCCCTAAATTTGTAGTTGACTTCTGTGAGTCTTTTTTTTAATTGGTCTCATCTTCTGCCGAGATAAGACGTCGTCGAAGTAGTGGTAACGACCCCTTGTATGCCGCATTAAGGAGGCGTTCCATCAAACTTTTGAAAAACGCCCGTGCCACCGCTTGACTCCAAATTGGAGTCGGGTGCATTTGAATGCGCCCTTGTGTGTGACATGGTTTGCGCCTTCTGCCGCTTCTGGGTCCACTGGAAGTTGCTGAATAGGCTTGTTGTCCAAGTCCAGTTTAGCAAAAAATTTGCCTTTGCCCAGGGAGTGGAGTAAATGTTGGACTACTGGCACTGGGTTATTGCGCTTGGTTGTAAAGCACGGTTTCAGGGTTTGCCCTATAGTATCCACAGATTCTAATGGACCGTCAGGTTTTATGGTGTAAAACAATAGGCGCTTTCCCATTTGGCATGGTCTCACAGGTTCATCACCCGCCTGGGCTTAAATTAGTTTTGTCCAGTTTGTTTCCTGCTGCTCTTTGCCTTAAGTGCAAAGGGACACTCGTCTGCTTTTTTATCTTCTTGGGCTATCTGGGGATTCAGGCTAAAAGAAGATAGGGGTTTCCCCGATACTTGCCCAGCGAGCCGTCGAAAACGTCTTGAATTCGCGGATGAGGTGCATCTTCCCAATTGTGGTGGTGGTTAACTCGATCGACCCCGGTCATTCCGATGCCCAAGGGTGCGAACCATTCGATGCCCAGGAGGCTCGGTCATTGTCTCACGTGCCACCGGCTCCGACCGCTATGGTTAGCGGCAGTCTTTTGACATTGCTTGCTTATAAGTGAC